>JARHVA010003273.1:1345000-1600000 GCA_037957365.1 Torreya grandis | reverse complement strand
ATGAATGCTTACGCAAATAATGTCTAATCAATATTCAGTGAATACTAGGAAAATAATTTTCTTCTAATCTCCTCAACTAAAAAATCAAGAATGCTCAAAGGATAATGAGGAGGAGGAAGGATAAGCAAAGATTAGTTAGGAGAATGCATGGAAATAAGATCTATAGGAGAAGAATTAATCTTAAGTGGAGAAGGATACATAGGTGAGGGACTCATGGGTGGAGAAGGATCTATAATTGAGGGAGGGTCCACAAGTGAAGGAATCATAGGTGGAGGCATATAATGTGGTGAAGGGTCCACAAGAGGTGATGGAACCACTAGAGGTGGAGCCATGGTAGAAGGAGGAACCTTCTTACAGGAATGACCTATGAGAGGAATGGTAATAGGTTCATGGATGGATACAAGCTGATTTTTAAGATGTTGTTGAATAATGTGGAAATTATCAGTGTGATACGTGCGACATAGGTGCCATAGATAATATACCTCACCATACTTAGGTAAATATTCAAGAAGTACCTTTGGGGGAGGTATGGCTTTGTCATATGATGGGAAAGAAGGATGAAAGGTATTAAGATATTATTATAACTTATGACAATGGGTAGAAGAGTGATTATCTATCTCATGGAAGCAAAATATATGCTTATGAGCACTCATAGAAGGAGGTGAAATAGGAGTGGAAGTAGCTAAAGAGGTGTCATCAACCTATTTGGTGAGAAAAGGAGACATCATAGGTAGTGGAATCAAAACATCATCAATGGAGGGTGATGGTGGGGAAAGAGTGGAACTAGGGTTAACAAGAGGAGCACTAGGAGGAGATGTAGGAAGAGGCTCATCAATAGTAAGAGAGGAAACAATCTCAACTAGAGTGGAAGAAGAAACATGCTTAACTATATCTATCCCTACTAAAGGAGGGGTGGGATTTGTAGAAGGTTTAAGGAGGATTGCCTTAGGTGTGGAAAAGTGATAAATTATGGTCATAACATGATTTAAGAGCATGGTATTAAGTGGTTCCTTAAAAATTGGAGGTATTATCACCATATATACCCTATGATAAATAGAACAAATGAAAACATTAGGAGTTATAAATGAAAGAGAATGACAAGATACAAAAAAAGACTCAAGTAAAGAAGATCATCTTAACATCACAGGCATGGATAAGGATGCCTAAAAGAGGATCATCTAAAGAATAACCATCATAATAATATAGAGTATGAAGATTAATGACATGGTTGGTTTGACCTTATCATTAGAGGAAGCTTGTGAATATAGTGCCTAGTCTTGGTTAAGACTATGGGAATGTCATCACTAAGAGGTTTGTGAAAATGAGGCTATAAGGAAGTAAGAAGCTGTGAGATGAAATGAGGTGAGATATCAAATTTTTTATCTTTAGGTTAATATTATTGGGGTTATCATCATCATAATCTAAGAGGTTATGAGGAATGTTACCAATGAGCTTAGGATGCCCATTGTAACCATTGGTTGAGTTAATAGGAAAGTTGAAATGCTATGACTCATATGATGGAACACTAGGCAAAGGATCAAGAGTAGGAGTCTTGAAGACACCATGATCCTGGAATTGTTCAAAATTCTAAGGGTTAGTATCTCCTTGATTCTTATAAATGGCTCCATTGTGAGGAAATTTAATGCATTGGCAAGTGGAAGATGTGATGGCTTATATACGATGAGTCCACAAACTACCACGAAATATGTTATATGAAAGGGGAAAGTTAAAGATCATCACCTTCATATGAACAATGATAGGTGGGATGGTAATGGAAAGCCAAAAACACCCTAAAGGAGGCATTTAAATTATGTCATATCTGTGGCATGTGCTACATGTAGACTTAAGATTACATTCAGAATACCCTAGGGTCTTAATAAAATCAAGGGAAATGACATAGGTGACATAAACCTCATTGATCAATGCTCACTTAACTTAGATATCACCTATCTTGATGCTAATAAATAATGGAAGATCATCTACACAGAGCATAATCTCATTTAGAATCATAGATGTAATTGGAAATCATAAAGAAAGAGAAGTGTCTATAGTTTCATCAATGTTAATGGACATCTCCTCACATTAGTTAGCCAACACATATCGATAGACACACCAATGGTTAAGGGTATAACAAGCCCCTCCCCTTTGAAATAATATTTTCCTCAATTTTATGACAAATATGGATGCTGCTGCATAAATGCTTCATCTGCCTAAGTGGCATCTTCAAATGGTAGATTCTTCCATTTGATTAGGTACTCTGTAATTACTCTAGAATGTAACTAGTTAGTGTGCCTTTGAAGGATCACCTCAGGATCAATAACAACTCTACCTTCCTCATCTAATTCTATTAATTCTATGTCTAATGACTTTATTTAGGTATAATACATGAAATAATGGATGTATGTGAGTGGATGAAGGAAATTCTAACTTATAGGCCACATTGCCAATTTTATGCAAGATCTAATAATGCCCATAATACTTAGCAAATAAATTATTATCCTTTTTTTAATTCAATGACATCTATTTTTATGGTTATAAGTGAATAAATACCTAATTACCAATTCCAAAATGCCTCTCACTTCTATGTTGATTTTCTTGTTGCTTCATGCATTCTGGGCCATAGCTAAATTTCATGTAAACTTGTAAAGACCTCCTATTGATGGTGAATATGTTATTCAAATACACGAACCTTAGGATGGATCTTCAAGGTTGAATTTATGGATGGAAGGTGGTATCCATATAGTGGCATAGAATGAGACATTTTGGAATAACTATGAAAGTATTATACCACCATTCAGCAAGTGGTAGCCACTAAACCCATTTATCCTATTTATGAGAAACAAAACAATGGAGATGTCCTTCCAAACATTTTTTGACTACCTAAGTTTGTCCATCAGATTGAGGATGATAGGATGAACTACGATATAATTGTGTGCCCAAACATGTAAATAACTCATCCAAAAATTATTAGTAAAAATGGGATCTCTATGACTGACAATGATCTTAGGGGTCCCATGGAGTTTCTAAACTGTATTGAGAGAAAGAACTACTATACTAGAAATAAATGGATGGGATAATGGATAAAAATGATCATACCTACTGAGATGATCTAAAATAACCATGATAACATTTTGACCCTTAGATCTTGGTAACCCTATAATGAAATCCATAGATACCTCTTCCAAACACTAGTTAAGGATGGATAAAGGCTATAAAAGTCCTAGGGTTTTGATGGTTTCACCTTTGTTTTGTTGATATATCATGCATTCAACCACATATTTATGGACATCCCCCTTGAGACCTTCCCAAAAAGAATCCTACTTGATTCTGTGATAAGTTTCCAAAAATCTTGAATGACCCCCAATTGGAGTTGCATGAAGTTCTTAAAGGATTTTTTGTTTAAGAAGATAATTATTACATAGGTACAATCTATCTTTATACCATAATGCATTACCCTTCCATGTGAATTTTTCAAATCCATCTAAACCTTGTTGAATATTTTGAATCAATTCATGGGTAGTACAATCATGTTCTTATTCTAATCATGCTTCCTCTAGCCAATATATGTGTAAAATGGTTATGTCACATAACAATGCCTCAACTAATTCATCTTTTCTAGATAATGCATCTATCAGCACATTGTCCTTTCCTTTTTTGTAGATTATTTCAAAATCATAGCCTAACATATTAGTTACCCATTTCTTTTATGCTTTAGATGACAACCTTTATTATAAAAAATATTTGAGACTATCATGATTAGTCTTTACTTGAAAGTGATGACCCATAAAATAAGGTCTCCATTATTTGAATGCATGCTATAAATACCTCAACACCCTTATGAAGAATATTTGTCATTTGATGGGAGATAACAAGTTGTGGAGATTTAGCCTTTAATCCCCTTAGTTCAAATGTTATTTCTTTAGAATGAAAACACATGAATAATTATTGAAAATTTATCTCAATAGTTCCCAAAGTGGTGAGCCACTAGAGTCCTAGAATAATATTAGCTCCATCCATAGGAATAGAAAACATAGGAGAATTCAATAACTAGTCTCCCATGGCCAACTTAATACTATGACATTTTCTTGAACAACTAACAATACCACCATCTATAATCATAACCTAAAATTTTAGATTTGGATAAATAAAATAGTTTAAATGAGTAGCCAACTTACTATGGATGAAGTGGTGTGTGCTCCCAGAATCAATCAATACAATGACCTTCTATTTCTTAAGGAGACCCATCACCTTAAGAGTTTAGGGAGTACTAATACTTGAAAGGGAATGAAAATAAATAGTAAGCTGAGAGTCTTTAGATTCTTCCTTAGGAACTTTTGCATCCTCATCATGTACTTTTGCATCATCTTCATCATCATTGGCACCTTAAATGTAAAACAACTTATTTTAAGCACAATGATGGTCTTTTCTCCATTTTATATCAAAACCATAACAAAACCCTTTGGCTTACTTCTCCTTAATTTGTCATTGTGTTAATATAGTGGGCTATGGAAATGATGGTGCATAAAATTTATGATCATGACTAGTAGTGAAAGTTTTCCTTTTGACCATCTCTTTTTCTTCTATCATGTATGCCATAAGGATAACTTATACTATAGATGTTGGGTTAAACATTCAAACCTTGAATTGGATGCTATCTTTTAAGCCACCCAAAAATAGACCACTCAAATTTTTCTCAGTGATATTTTCCACATGTAAAGAGAAATTCTAAAACTAATGAATATAATCCTTCATAGTTCCTATTTGCCATAACTTGGCCAATTGGCTAAAATAGTTCTTAGAGATATTATTATGATAATAAGCTAACAAATCCTCAATGAAAATAGTCCAAATAATAGGAATACCATTATTTTTCTTCTGAGCACATAACCAGTGATACCAAATAAATTGCTCAGGTTCCAAATAGAGGGACACCACTATCACCCTCTGAGAACTAGGGGTTTGATGTAGCTCAAATAAATTCTCAATTTGGGTAATCTAAGTGAGAGGATACTTACCATCAAACTTACGCATGTCCACTTTTGGAAACAATATTTTCATACCAGCATGGGACTTGTTGAGAGGAGGATTTGAATGCTAAAGTAGAGGGTGGTTGGGGTGAAACTAAGATGTAATGGAAGAAAATTGTGTAGTGGTGTGATGCAATTCATTATGAACCCCATTAATCTCTCCATGCATCCCTAAAACATCACTTTGGACTATAAAAAATTCATCATGCCTCACCAAGTTCTTTATGTACACTTGAAGCTAAGAAATCATCAGATCTAAAGTTTTAGAATGTATGTCATCGGTAAGGGTCTTAGGAGTTTCTTCTCCCCATTTTCTTCCTCAAGTACTTAGACCTACCATATACCAACACTAGGAGGGTTTTGACCATAAAAAATGTGTACCAAGAAATGGTACCATTATGATCACCTTATCAAGATGAATATAATGACTACCTTTACACACTAGGGTAAAAGTTTTGGTACTAAAAAAGTATACCGAAAGAATATACCATTACGATCATCTCATTGAGATGAATCCAATAATGATAATTATGCAAGAGAAAATTTTTAATTTTTCCTAGACTTTTTCTAATTTTTTTTTCAAAAATGAATTTTGAGCAATACTGTGCTGATGAAAAAAATTAATTTTTCATAGATTGCATGTTATGTTTTGTCACTCTCACCACTCCTAGAAGCCATGCCTCACTAGATCCAAAAATAATGCCACAAGAAACTTGCCCAAATCAAATCTCTGATACCACTTGTAATGAAATTACTTAGATATTCACATGGAATGATTTTATATTATGTAGAATAAGCAAATATGAGATAACACAGAATGATAATTAATAGAAAAATAAAATACAAGATAATATAGCAAAGCCACTTTGAGGGGGAAACCTCCATAACTATGCACTAATAATAGAATACTTAACATAATGCATAAAGACTAACCACTACTTCTTATATATATTCTACTTAGCCAAGGTTATTCCATAGACTAACATAAATAAGAACATAAATAAATGTAACAAGTAAATAAAAGAGGTATGTAAGCCATAAGTTGGCCACACATATCCCTAGACACACCAATTGTTAAGGGTGTAAAAACTATCCTCTGATCTAGATAAAGTAGCCTCCCATCTTCCTAGAGGAGGGTGAGGGATATTAATGTCAAATAAGAGTTGCATGAGGTAGTTTCTATGACATGGAGATGTCCTCACGAGTTCAAGAAAAGGGATTTGGGATGAAAGATTAGTAAGTTCTGCAATGGGATCCCACTCATCATAACCCATAAGGAGATTGTTAGATATAGGTTCCTAATGTTTAAAAAGGTCTTCAAAAGGTGGATTTGAAGCACATTGAAACTTATGTTGATAGAAATGAGAAGGTTAAGAAGAAGGTTATAAATTGTTTGCTGATGAAGAAGTAGTTGGTTTAGATTGATCTTGAAATTTGGAAGAAGTGTTAGTAAAACTTGTATTATCATTAGTATTAGAAGATGGTGGGAGAGAAGTATAAATAATGTGATATGTGTCATCCAAGGGAGAATGATAAATTAGATCATCAAAAGAAATAAGATCTTCTTTCCCCAACTCATTTAAATGAATTGGAGAAGAATCTTGGATAACATGATATGTATTATGTGAAGGAGGAGTGTAGATAGGTTATGAATCAATGAAAGCCACCACTCTTTGCATATTATTCATGCTAACCACATTCTCTTCATAATTTGGTTTAATAAGACTTTCTACATTATTTATGGAAGAATTGGGCTTATCTTGACTTCCTTAGATTGGTTGATGATTAGGCAAAGGGTTTTTATAGATAGCTAAATAAGTGTTTACTTGATTTAAGGCTTAAGTTTTATCATGTGATTTAAAATCTTTAAAATAAATCTTATATGCTTGTTGATGCTTACGAATAATGGAATCATGATAAAAATTTGGGCCAAGAAGAAAGTAATAAATTATGGAGCTATCTAAAAGTCTAGTGAGAGTGACCCTAGCTAGCATGGAATGAACAAAACTTATTAGGGTCATATCATGATTTCATAGGTTGAGTAGGGTCAAGATGTCAAGGGAGAGGGTTGGGTAGAAATTTAATCAATTAATTTGAGGATAAAGGCTTATGAACATTAGTTGTGTATGTTCATAAATAAGGATTATTATATTGTTGAGAAGGAGTTGGTTCTAAAGAAGGGGTAGGAATGATAGCTTAAACATTGTGAATAGTGTCATATGAATCAGTAACACCATCATTGGTAATATTGTAGTTTTTATTCTTAAATAATAGGTGAGGGCTTGTGGAAGGTTTGGGTGGCTCAAATTGATGCATAAGGAAATATTGTCTTTTGTCTTGATTAATATCTTCCTCCAAGGTATGTGGAGAAAGGGTACATACTTGATATTTTAATTTAGGAAATAAAGTATTTGTAAAGAGATGAAAGAGATTGTCATATACTATGTTATGTTCACATTTATTTTACAAAGTATTCAATCACTTTAAAAAGGCTTGGGTAACTTCATTTTCATTTTGTTTACAATTGATGAAATGGGCTAATGTGTTCTCTAGAAGATCACTAGTTTGAAATTATTGAACGAAAGAATTTAATAAATCCTCCAAACTAGTGATAGAGTGTGTTCTAAGTTGATTTTATGAATCTAAGGCATCACTTATGAGGGTTTTGGATAAGAGTTTGGTAGAAACAAATGTATATAACTTAACCCAATCCTTATAAATATTTCTAAATGTCTTGAGGGGAAGGGTAGGATCGGTTGACTGATTGTAAGAAATCATTGGTTTTATACCACCAAATGTCAATGTTAGTAATTTAGGCTATAAGAGGTTAATTTGGTCAATGATTAATGAATTTTTTGACTAATGGAGGTTGAGGAATGAGATTAACTTGAGAATATTGAAGAGGAAGAGGAGGAACACTCTGGTTATGTGTGCCCCAAGCCATTGGTTGAGGATTGGATTGAAGATTAAGAAGGTGGTTACATTCTCATCATTTGATTCATATTATGAGCTTGGAAAGTGTTCATTTGATTGAAAGTTTTCAAAAATAGTTGATGAGTTTGATTAGTGTTATTAAAATAAGTAGTATTAGTGTTTGTGTTGGTATTAGTGGCTTGGGTACCACTATTAGCATTTTTATGAGCTTGAGAAGAGCTATGAGAATTTGAGGCAGTAGTGGAAAAATTTGTTGTGAAGTAGAATATGGACTAGTAAATGGTTGAGAGGAAGAAACACTAGAAACTTGAGTGCCTTGGGTAGAAAATGATTAACTAGTGGAAGGATTCATGATAGTGGATCTTATGAGAGGTCCATTAGATGTAGAATCTACCATGTTAGTTGAGATACTATCCATGAAGGTAGAAGAAATTAAAGAAGAAGATGTCATAGCATAAGAAGGAGTCAATATTAAAGGAAGAGGTTCTGAAGCAAAGAAATTAGTACACCTAATTCTAGTTGAGAAATTTGGAGTAAGAGAATGAGGTTCTTCAACTTGATGGCTAATCATGAGGTTATATATATGGTGGAAGGATCCTTCCCTCTATGTTGAGGGAATTCCATGATAAAGAATTTTTTTTTAGGAGTATACTCTAACTAAAGTTGATCCTCTAAGAGAAGAGGAGGTTTTTACTATAAAGACTTATGAGGAGGGGTCCCATCGTCCATCATGTAGGTTGCAATATGAACATTACTAGCATTTACAAAAGGATCTGTATTTTGTCTAAAGGAGACCCTATTAGGATTGGTAAAATACATCATGTCTATTGACTGAACTTCAGAGTTATCACTAAATAGAAAGTCTATGATTAAAGGAAAAGAGACAAGATGAGAATGAAAATCATTAGAAAGTGACTATAAATAGTACTAGTTTGACTTCATCAACCTAATACAAAAAAGGGACTATAAAACTATACTGGGTACACATGATTGACCTAGTTTAGTGAATAGTGATTAGAAAAAAGAGGTAAAGGTGTTGTAAATAGTACTAGGTTGACCAGGTTAACCTAGGACAATGTTTAGGGGCTGAAAAAGATACTAGGTTGATAGGGTCGACCTAACACAATAGACAAGGAAGAAAAGAAAGACTGATAATAAGCTATGAATTGAAACAAGATAATTTTAATTAATGTAAGAAAGGAATAAGTACTGAAAGGAAAATAAATAATCAATTAAATTGACACTGGTCAATCTAATTGATACACACAAAGAAAAATATTGCACTAACGCTAGTAAATGTAAGCTTTTGCATACATAATTGGTCAAAGAGAAAGAAAACAACTTGAAAGTAAAGCTATCTAGTTGGTCAACTTATAATGTTTGATTAGATTATTAAGAATAATTTTAAGTGTAAAGTGAGATTAGATATAAGCAAGGTACTAGATAACAATCTAAGGATAGTTTTAAGTAAGTTTAGGATGAAAGGGACTATAGTGGAAATGATATAGGCTTGTTATTAGGGGATATCCCCTCACTTCACACACAAAAGTAATAAGGGTTTTAGGTTATTAGCCAAAATATACCATTAACCATGCTTTATACTTGACCAGAGCATCAAGTTAGCTTCCCCCTTGGTGATGAAATCTAAGTAAGTAGATCTAGGTAGTCAAATGTTTAAATGCTTGGAGATTTTGATTGTTGAAATGATAATAGTAAAACTAAATGATTTATTTAAAACCACCTAATTAGACTATGTGAACTATTCTAAGTATATGAAAACTAAAAAAGAAGATGTGATTAACATATAAGGTTAATTTCAATTTTGAAATAAGGTATAATTGAGAAATTATATGGACAATCATACAAAATAGGGTCGATAGGGTTGAACCTATACTATGGAAGCAAAATATAAAAATAAACTAGGTTGTTTAGGTTGACCTAATTATTTTAAAAAACACATAATATAAAACTAGGTCCACAGGGTTGACCTAGTTGATTGTATAGAGGCATTTTCAAAGACTGCAAACTGTGAAATGAAGATATAGAAAATGAAAGATATAGAGAAGTATAAACTCACCTGAGTGGTTTAGAGATGAAAATAGAGAATATTTTTGATCAATAACCTTGGAGAAAACTATCAAAGACCTACAAATTGGGTCAAGCTGGTTCACCTATTTGACTGCATAAGAAGTCTAAAAATTGGTAAAAATTACATTGGTCAAGATGGTCAATATAGTTGTGCGAATAGAGTTTTATAAATTTTGAAACTTGTATTAGGTCAAACTAGTCAATCCAATTACCTATTCTTGCAAACCTACACATAAAGATAAATAAACTGGGTCGATAGGGTCAATCCAACATAGTAAAGATATGATAAAAATAATGATGAGTAGAATTGAAATAAGTGAAATAAATATTATAAGGGTTTGATTCATGTCGGGTTCATTATAATGTATGTAATAAAAAATGCATCATGCCCATTAATCAATCATAGATCAGATGGGATAGATCACACCTACACTTTCAATTGGGGGTATACAACTATTAAGCAAGAGCATGAACAATGTGAGGATCTGATAGACTTGATTAGGGGATCACTTGTCATAACACACCATGAAAAATAGGTTTCCAAAGCCTATAGTATAGCATAATTAGATAAAAACCCTAAGAGAGTCCTATGATTTAATATTTCACTAATCTAATAACAAGAAAATTAAATCTAATATAGTGTACACCAGAGCTTTTGGCACAAAGTGGGGTGTTAGAAAAAAAATAACTTAACTAAACATGTATAGAAGATATATACTCACATTAATGTATATGAAATCCTAATACATGGAAGAGAAGAATACATATGCTCTATCTATCTACTCTTACAAAGGAGGAATAAAGTTAATAATACTTAACTTTGAAGATGAACCTGTTGAGCCTCAATCTTTCCCTTAGCCATGGTGTTTCACAAGAGATTATTGTGGTATGTAAGGACAACTAGGATAAATTATCTCTAAGCTACACAACTTATCCAATCATCTAAAATAATTATCTGCAAGAGGAGATCAGAGCTCTAAAGAAAGTATTAAACCCTGAATCTTTATTCCCACAAGACGGGAATGCTCAATAAGAAACTATTTGTTTGCATTTCTTCACTTAATTATTTGATCTTAAAAATGGTGGTAAATGACCTTGTATATATAGTAGTAACTTGCCCTAAAAGTTTTTGGTAATGTTAGCTATGCTAGGTTGACCCAGTCAAACTAACACATTTTCTAGGCTAACTCTCTAGGTTTGTGCTAGGTCAGCTAAGAGGCCAACAAACCAAAAGAGATTAAAGTCCTTAAACTGTACTAGGTCAACCTGGTTAACCTAACACAACCAAAATGTTAAAAGGGTGCTAAGGAAAGAAATTAAGGATAAAACATAGCAAATGATTGGAATGGATATGACTAAGAAGAATAAGCTTGGGTTTAATGATTTTAAGAGACTAGAATGTGGATGGTAATTGTAAAAAGGAAGAACAATCTTATGAAGCACCGATGGTCTTACCACCCCTTTCTTAGTTTAACCCTTAAGGCATACACTTAGAGAGATTGAGACTCGATAGGTTCCTACAAGAAACAAAGTGTCAGTAATCAATAAAAGTTAAAAATATTATGTGTATACATGTCCATCTAAGGTTGATGCAGGTGTCCAAGGCCATAAAGTTTAAATTTATAAAATATGGTGATTGATCTAGAATCCCAATCTAGTCTATTTCCATCCCATTCCATATTAGTTTTGAATGCACATATCAATCTAAGTACCATTATTTTCCATTTATTTCAATATCAATCATTGGTTGTAGTTACTTTTTTCAACATATCTCAGTATTTGAATTCAAAAAATTATTTATCCAAGTTTTAAATTAATTAGCCTAATATAGAGATACTTTATCACCCTTGTGACCTAGGTTATCTCTACCCCTTTAACCCTATATACCTTAATCTATATTTTAGGGTTAAACACATCATATGTAATTAATTTTAACAAACCTTTGTACCATGACTCTTATGTCTTATCAAGGATGATAAAGAACATCGATGTTATTTCTTCAAATGATCTGATACTTGACACACAACTTGCATAATGAAGTTTTAATGACCTCAAAAAATCTCTACTAAGCATCTTCCTATGTTATGAAGAATCATCTCAATCAAATACCCTTCTTTAGGTAGTGTTGTAGACTAACAAAAACATACATAACATATCTACATAGTAATATTACATTATTATAAAAAATCATATTTGGGATTTTAGACTCAATTAGATAACAAATGGATATAATTATGAAATAAAAGATACATGGATCATTATAGAGACATGTGTGCTTTTAAACAACATAAAACTAAAATAAACAAGTCCTTGATAAAGGATAATAGAAAACAACACAATGATGAACAACACAACAAATAATACTTGAAAAAACTCATAACAAAACATATGCATGGTAAGAATCCTTATCCAACACAAAAATTAGACAAATTCATAAACTAACATTTTTTTGGTTGATGCAATATTGCTCATGAACCCAATGCTCTTTCATCATACACACTGGGTAAGAAAATAAAAATGTTGTCTTACTCATGTGACTTATAAGAATTTTGCTAATGGTATTCCTTATTTTTCAACTTATGATGCACTAATCCATGTCTCATATTCTATGTCTTAGCCTTTCCATTTTAACAGATATTCATTAGATTATTTTCTTATTGTGCTCTTTCTAACTCATGTGTCAATTACTTCTTCTATTTCTTCACATTATTTCTCAAACATCTAAAATATATAATCTATTCCTTTAGAAACTAAATTTATACTTTCACTAATCTATCCTTCATAATATGGATGTAAATCAACCACATTGAAACTAGGGTATATGTTTATGCCTTAAGGTTCAATTTATATAACATTTTTATCTAATATGTATGTTGTAAAATTAGTTGCACTACAATTTTTGAGGCAAACATCGATTAAAACTAATTTCAATGCATTTTTATGGACCCAAACAGATTGGATAAGTAGAAGTATTGAATTTGATACTCTAAAAACTTAAAAAGAACATTTTTTAAACTATTGTGACCAATTGTATGATGTTCAAATAACATTTTTTAGATCGTATAACTTTTTGAAGCATTTCATATTATTAAAAAATAATTTATATAGCTTGTACAAAATTTGAAGCATCAATATGGCATGCCAAGGAAAGGCATGGTGTAACAATACCTGAACTATTTTATTTTTTCCAAAGTTTTGTGTATATGTGAGCCCCAAAAGAAAGTGATAAGGTGTAGTAATTTCATCACATGTTGAATATCTAAGTAAATGTTTATTACACACACAATCTTTTTATTTTGTAAAATCATAACATACAATTTAAATGGTATAGATTCCATATATGTTTCAAACATGCTTCTAGAATAGTTAGTTAAGATGATTTTGTAGAACACATGCAAAGAAGAGGGTCAAGGTTCGAACCCCACTAGTGTTTTTTGGGCAAACATACTTTTTAACCAAAATTAACATGTAAAAATAATCTTAGCTATAATATTCTATTTTAAAAACATTTGTAAAGGGAAAATAAGTGACAAATTATGATTTTAGAGATATAGGGGTATAATTTGTGCATCTTTTATGACTCAATTTTTTATGTCTTTTGAATATAAATTTCAAATAGGTCTTAAGATCAAAATTATTCTATTACAAATCTACTATAGTGTCAATGTAAAGCCCCAAGTAGCATTCTTATTCTTTTGTCATAATTTATTGTGTATGTGATTATGGATAAAATTGTAAGCCTTATTTTTGAAATTAGGAGAGTAACTCCTAAAAATAGAAAGAATGGAGCCTAAATATGGAAAACACCCTCACATTCAATGACTTATGGGAAATAGTTGAAAAATAAATTATTCCACCCAGAGATGTTTCCAAGCTTCTTGAATTTCAAAAATGCAACAAGTGTTCAGTTGAATTTTTAAATTTGTCATGATTTTTAAAGTAATTATTCACATTGAAACATTTAATTGTGATTATTGGAAAGATTGTAAAGCATTGAAATATTTGTATGATAAAAAAACTTGCATATAAAATGTTTGATATCCTAATGTATTTATTCAATAATAATTTTAACACTGAAGAATATGTCTCTAAATAAACATCATGAATAAAAAAATTAAAGAAAGATTATTTTAATATATGTGTAAAAAATAATGATAATAGTCTCATTTCAATCACTTTAAATGGACTTAGCTCTAAGTAATTTTTTTGTATAAATATTTCAACTTACTGACAAGCTCAATAATGTGATATTTGATTCCATATGTGAAGTGATCACTTAGCATGAGACCAATTTGAAAATAAAAATAGTCAGGCTAGGTAATATGAATACTTCATTAAATCATGGAAACACTAGATAAAATGAGGTCATGAACAATTTAAAAAAAAAAACATTCCCTATGACATTACATGAAGCACTTTCCTAGTCATTCTCTAAATAATTCTCATCGACATTATTCATAGAATTATCCATAGTCCAAAAAACATAGACATGGACATAATAATTATTCTATCTCTCATGTTTTCTCAAGTGATTCCTCATATTTTGTCTCTCTCAAACATAAGAAATAACCTAGATGTTATAAATGTGGTAGAATGGGTCACCTTGTTTATGTTTGTCCATCTTTAAAACCTATATCCAAACATAGACATAAGGCTGAAGCAAATTGTATTTGTCATTACAGTGAATATTATAAAGGTTACTATAGATACTATGGATATTCTAACATTTCATCTGACTAGGAGGCATCCTAAACAACTAAGGTCTATGGTCTTGATATATCTAATGATATTTTATGAGTACACAGAGATTCACTCATGAGTGCGATGATAACTCAAAGATAGGGTTTTGCTATAGTGGTAGTTTTAGCTTATAATTTTTTTATTTTATTTTATTTTTTATTTTCTTTAGTTCATTGATATTCTTGATGAAGAGCATAAAATGTTGTTTAGATTGGTTTTTTCACTACACAATTTTCACTTATTGCCTAATATAGGGGAAGGTATTATGTGGCATTTGATTGGTTTTTGGCAGTTGTATTAATGGTTTTCTATGTGTTACCTTATTTGTATTGATATAATTGAAAATACCTTGATAATTTTCTACTATAGTATAGTAAATAATGGTCATAGGGAATGGTCATGCCAATAAGATATTCATCATTCATGCTACAACTTGTAGGCTAGTAGGCTTCTATATGGAGTGACATAAATTGATCAGTACCATGATGTATAGTGTGTCATTTTTTAGATTCAACAAATACATTTTATGAATTCATTGTCATAGATCTAGATCATCATCATCTATACCTATTTGGATCAAGGAGGGATTTGTTGGGTCGATTGACCCAAAACATGTATTTTATTAGTAATTTAGTTTTATATTTGAATAAATTTATTCAAGTCATGCTTAACCTTATGCGATACTCATTTTTTAGTGAATTAAAATTATTTTATTAATATGATAGTAATTTGTTAGTGATTTGGTTTCACAGGTGGTTGAACCCATTGGATCATTAAATCCCAATATTAAACTTACTGAAAGCTTATAAAATATTTCTTGGAAGGTAAATAAAATATATGGTTTATGATTGGATATATTTTTCTAGTTATATTTATGTTTATCCTCCATTAATGTCCCTAAAAATTATGGTGAGGATCCTCTAGTCCATGTCATGGTCATGTTGTTGCCTATGTTAGGTTAGAGTTGAGTCAAGGTGATGTCATGCATTGCATGCATCATGATCATTATGTGTATGTGTGTGGTTACACTTTATTTATTAATTTTAGGATAAATGTGACCCTAATAGAATAACATAAAATGATAAATTATATTGTTTAATATGTATAATTACCAAATAAATCTGAGTGTAACTAGCTAAATAGGTAACTTTGTATTTAAGGAAACAACTATAAGAATGAATAACTTATCTTGATTCAGGTATGTGAATGTATGTGGTGGTATAAAATGTTAACATCAATTAGAAAGGGGATTCTGATTGATTGTTGTTGATGATGTAATCTATGTTCCAAGTGCATCAACTTTAGGAATAAAAGGCTCAATGAATGAGGAACCCCTTTCACCTCTCCTAAAATGAGGGCTTAAAAACTATCCAAAGTCTATGCCTACCATGCCATGGAGAACTATATACCTCATTTTTTTGATGCAAGTTATTCCATACAAGGGGCATGTTTACAATGCACTTTAATTATTATGAAAATAAATTTAAACTATGAAATAATCAACTCATTCATATTTATCAAAGAATTCCTCACTAATTAGTGCTTGCCTTTAATCTATTAGATTCAATGATGAATTAAAGAATACAAGCATAGTTCATGAAATATAGATGAAACTTTAAATCACTTATTACAAATGGAATATTCTAAAACTAAGCTAAAAGGTTATAAAAAAGATCAAAAGATAAAGGGTAGAGATAAAGAAAAAAATAATGAGCCTATATTGCAATGTAGATAAATCTAGTTCATTCACTTAGACAAATCCCACAAAATCACTCTTCCATTTGACTAGTATTCACAAAATGATGAACAAAGATAGTGATAAATTCTAAGGAAAAGTAGACTATGAATAAATAGGAACAAAACCACCATATATATGTGTAAGAAATATAAATTAACTTCACAGCCTTTTGATTTATAGATGTAGCTTGAAAGGAAAAACATTTTAAATTCACCCTTCTTAGTCAACATTAAATATATCTCATAATAACATATATCACAAAAAATAAACTATCTAACATAAATTAGGAAATGGAAAAAATGAAAGGGTCTATATCTTCTACTGTATCCTCTAATTCTAAATGAACCCTCCCTTATTAAAATAAGGAACTGATATTATTTACACAATCTCAATCCATAGAGAAACAAAATAAGTTCATCAATGGGAAGTCATGACATCTCAACAAGTTGGGCCTAGCTATGGAAAACTTAGGTTCCATTCAAACCATGATCAATATAATAGGAGACACACCAATTAAATCTCAATTGATATCTACATAGAGGAATGTTGTTAGGATCTTCCTAAGTTTTCTATTTGGTCACATCTTACGCAGTTGGAGACCATACCTCTTTTAGGAAGAGTTTATATTTTATGGTCTTCATTAGATCCCAAGATGCATGCCACTATTCAATAAATGTCACTATCTGATTTTAAAGATATGATTAGACCCACAATCTAATTTATGGAAAATTATGATATTGAAAAGATGGGATAACCATATAATCCAAGCCTAAGCTACAATCTTGGAGGTCCAACAATCCCCCTCAAGAAGTTTGCACCATGTGGCCATTTCCTACTGATTACTGATGACAACTTATTTTACATATGTTAGGACTATGTTTTTGATAATATAAGGTGGGGAACTAGGGGATGAACCCTTAAAAAGTAATAAAAAGAAAAAAAAAGGAGGCAACAACACCAAAATTACTCAAAATAGAAACAACAAAACCTGCTACATCAGCATAAACAACACAGACAATAAAACAAGTCTAAAGACAATATGTATGAGGAAATATAGAAAAAACAACATAAAGGAAACTAGATCTAAGGAGAAATATTCTACCATATTTTAGCCAAATATTCCATATATTCATCTAGCTTTTTGAAATTCTTATCTCCATCCTTCATAGCTATAGACTCAAGATCTTGCAATAGAAAGATTCAATAACATAGTACACATGAGCATAGTAGAAACTAAATGTTCCAATTTATTAGCATGACCCCTCAGGGTAGAAATTCCATTCCTATAATCATATCTTCCTCTAACTCATCTACAACTTCCTCCACAAACATCCTTCTCCCTTCATTAGCATTAACTTCAGAATCACTCATAACACCACCAGTTGCATCAGTCTATTTTTTCCCATTCTTACCTTCTGCATCCTCAGATATCTCCTGGATTTCAATAACCTTTACCTCATCCCCTTGGGTGTATTCTTAAAAATAACTCTATGAATAATCAATTAGTTTGGTTTTTGGTGTAGGTTTTCCAACAATCCTCCCTAACCTCTTAACACCAGAGGACAAACCCTCCTTATTCTTATTAGATAGATAGGTTTTACTACCTGGTCCCACAGGAGTATTGATAAGATTTTTAGGGGTCCCCACATCACCCTGCACATTTTCCTTTTCCCCCTCCCTAACTTTCCTTTTCCTACTCTTTGCACTACTTTTAAGGACTAGAGTGTGGATAGTGGTCCCCATGTTAGTCTCCTCATTAGATAGAGAAAGAGAACCCCCTTTCATCTTATGAGAAGTAGGGGAAGGGCAAGGCTCTTTAGATACAATGGTATCATCATGTTTGGAAATTTCATTACTATGGGATTGGATAGGCTTAGGTGGATCCAGAGCAAGGTGGAAATTATAAAGGTAGAGAATAAGACCCTAGTGCAGGGGAATGGGTTTCTTGGAGAACCTTCACTCATTTACTACTTGGATAGATGGGCACATGATTTTAACTATTCCATTACTTCAATGAGATGATATTTCACCATGTAATGTGATATCACTCATATGTAGCTCTATTGTGTATCTTTGATTGCATGGACTAGTATACTAAACCAAGATATTGGCACATGGAATCATCCCAACTATCTTGGGTTATGTTATTTTTATCACTATGTACTACCCATATAGGGTTAAGATGAATAATGACTTAACCATAAGGGATCATCCCATTTACCTAATTGATCTCCTACCTTCATCGACTTTAGTATTCGTTCTAGGGCTATGATGAAGTAGGATCTTGCCACATTGCATCATCTTTCTTACCTAGAGTATCTTAGGTAGGATCGATTTATAACGTGGCCCATACAAGTGAAGGGGATAAATAATTCCACTTGGAAACATATCAATTATTTGAAAGCCTAGGGACTTGTGAGTAAAAATGATCTTTAGAATTCATATTTTCAAATATAAATGACTAAGTTGAGAGGAAAAAGGCATAAAAATTAGCATAAACAAATATGCCCTTTTCTAAAATTGAATCTAGATTTATGTATTTAAAATAAAATTAACTAAGCCCAAAAGATAAAACAATATGAACCCATTGTTATTTTAAGTTAGAACAAAGTAAGAATAGATTAATACCAATGGAATAAAACTTATCCTTTTGGCTTAAGTTTGTAAAAATGGATTAACTTTGTAAAAATGGGTATTTTAATTCAAGTATTTTTTAAAAAACCACACAAGGACTTATTATTTTTAATTTAATTAGAAGTATCAATTGACCAAAGGGAGACAGATTTAGGATAAATAAGTAGTCATATTTTCTCAAAATGCATCCAATTTAATCTAAAATTACTTAAAGTGACCAAATTTTAAAATGAAGTGATGTAATCAATCAATTAGTATAACTAAAAAGGGATGAATAATAGACCAAAGTGTTTCAATAAAAGATGCAAAAACTTGGAACAATAGTCAGATGATTTGTATACATATAAGGAAAATTGGTTTAAAAAAGAAACTTTAATGCATTTTAGAACATATTCAAGATAGACATATGCTTATTAGATTTCAGCAAATTTGGATGATAATATTAATGAATTACGAAATTAAAATACCTTATAGACCAAGTTCATATAATTAAAATTTTAAGCTTAGACTTGGATAGAAAATTAAGGCAAGATTAAAGTCTAGATTATAGCATCCTAAGGACTTTTTTGAAATCAAATCAACAAATCAAATAGGCTAAGGTCACCAATTTTAATAATTCACAAAACCAAACTCCAAATAAAAAAATGTTTGATGATTTTATGATGAAATTAGGGCATATTTTGTAAGCAACAACAAATTATAGACTCTACTAGAAAATACTCTTGAATATTTTTTGATGAAAGGAATAATGCCTAAAATTTAGAATCTATGGATTAAAAATATGCCTAAAACATCAAATAACTCATGAAATGTAAGAAGGGAAAGGTTTTAAAACAAAATCAAATAATCTCATTAACTAGTGTGCGTACTAATGTATTCATTCCCATTATAAAATTTACAAGGGCAAGTTATTATAGTTGGGTTGTCAAGTTAGTGATTTTTGTCCTCAAAATACTCAACAATTACTCCTTTTTCAAGTAGACATATATATACCTAAAGTATTTATATTTTATCCCACTTAAAGCATTTTTATACATCTATCCAAGTATACATAGTTCTAGTAGAAGTGGATTGAATAACATAGATATTAATTTTTTAAATATTAGATTTTATTTTTTTTTACTTTTTATTTTTCTTGAGAACCCCAATCCTGGGTTGGGGACCACCATGATATTTACAAGATTTAATTATAGTTCTTTCACTCTTAGACATTGGCTATAAAAATTTCATCTATTTTTTTTTATAGATCATGAAAGCTAATTTTTTGAAAGGTTTTGAGAGAATATCTTCTAGAGTTAAGTAGCCTACCTTGCACTCACCCAAAAATAAACTAATTTAGAAAACAAACACTAGCTAAAGCCTTTAAAACTAACTTGGAAATAGAATCAAACCTAAAAATTACTCAAATCATTTACACACCATAATTTTATTTGCACCAATTATCTTTAGAGTCTTTCATTCCTCATTATTTAACCAAACATGGGAACTAAAAGGTAAAACTAGAGGTGTTGGACCAATAAAAAAGCCATAATCATAAGGGAAATTAAAAAATCAAGCAAAATTAATCAACAATAAAAAATAAAGGAAACTAAAATAAAGTATAAAAGGAAAATAGAAAATCAAAATAAAGTTATCTATAGGACTACACCAAGATAATTCAAGCTTGGAATTAATTCTTGAGGAACTATCCATTGATAGGCATTAGAACATCATCACCACTTAGGAACTTTAGTTATAATGCATTATCACCTAGGAATTCATAAATTTGATAGGCACCCAGCCATAGGGCATCAAAATTTCCATGTTATCCCTTATTTTTGTGAGCTTTGTCCCAAAAAAGGACTAAATCAGATATCCAAAAATCCTTCACTTTGGATTACTTGTCAAACAAATGTTTGATGACTCCTTGATGTCTACCAAAATGCAATAAGGCCACATCACTCTTTTCTTCTAATTGAATCAGGTTTAGGAGATGATATTCTAGTTTGTTATTAGTTCCCACATAATCTCTCATGAATGGAAAGGCAAGAATTCTCATATTTATAGGGAAGATACTATCTTGGCCATACAAAATAGTATATGGGGAAGTACCTAGAGACAAATTAATTATGGTCCTATATAACCATAATGCTAATTCTAAAACATTATGATAGTCCCTAGGATTATTTTTCAAGACCTTCTTGATTACATCCAAAAAATTATTATTTGTTGATTTAGCCAACCCATTACCTTGTGGATAATAGTTAGATGATAATTTGAGAATTACTTGATTATTGTATGTCTATTAAATGAATTAAAATGAGGAGAAGTCTAGGCCATTATCACATACCATAACAAATGGCATTCCAAACATAGTGATGATATGTTTTTTAAGGAAACTGATCATCGCATTATCTATGAAATTATTGAATGCATAAGCTTTTATTTAATGAGTAAAATAGTAATTTTGTATGAAAATGAACATAAATCCATATAAGGAATTAAATTTTATGGATCCCAAAAATTCCAATCCCCATTTTTTATAAGGTCTAACCTCTATGACCGGATATAATGGCATGGTAAAGGTGCATTATCTATATGCATAAATCTAGTAAGTATGATAGCTCCAAAAATGGCCATGTGCATCTTTAAAAATATATGGCCAATAAAAGCCTGATCTAACTATTTGGTGGACTATGGAACTATCATAAACATGGCCAATTCTATACTTTCCATGGAATTATTTGAGTACTTTAGATACTTCATCTTTGTTTAGGAATCTTAGGTATATGCCTTCATAATTTATTATGTATAATATTCTTGATTTGATCTTGATATGTTTTATCTTTAGGTAAAATCCTCTTCTTTGATCTGAGTTCAAATGATATGGACACTCA
Organism: Torreya grandis; assembly: GCA_037957365.1. NCBI lineage: Eukaryota > Viridiplantae > Streptophyta > Pinopsida > Cupressales > Taxaceae > Torreya > Torreya grandis. The sequence goes on along the minus strand of JARHVA010003273.1, from coordinate 1,577,963 downwards.
TTTTTAAACAAGTAATAGGCTATGTTCTAATTCCAATCATCCTTTATATTCACTATATACTACTAGAATTTTTTTTTTGGCTCCACCTTAGCTATTATTTTGTTGAGCCCTTAACCCCTATAAATATTAATTGGTTGAATCTTTAGATCAAAATCCTATATAATAGTCTCCATTTTCCATAGCATTCATCCAACTCATTCTAAACCAACATTGCTTTAATAGTTGGGTTAGGCACAATGGCAAACACTTTGATGCACATGATTTAATGTCTAAACTTTTTGACAACTTTGATTAATGCAAAAGCTTTACTATCAAAGGATGAATATCTGAGTTCAACATTTTTGAGTGGGGAGTTCATAAATGAGATAGGACACTCATCTCTAGCTTCACTTTTTTGTGTTATGATTGAAATGATCTAATGTTCTAAAGTGAAGGAGTATATGAAACATGGTTGCATGTATTCTAGACTTATGAGCACTAGTGTGCTCATAATTGATTTTTTACCTTAGAAAAATTCACTTGTACCTCATGGGTAAATATTGATGTCATTATTAAGCATGTTATTCAGTGGTCAAATGATCTCTACAAAGCCTGATATGAACTTCCTCACAAAAATTTTCTTGCTCAAGAAATATTTCAGTGCCTTCTTTATTCTAGGCTGTGGGATCTTTAGAATTTATTAATATCTTTTAAGATATATGAAAATAACCCATTCAATGATGGTGTGGCCTAAATACTTCCATTCAATTAATATGAATATGCATTTCCTTAGGTTCAAGGAGATACAATGCTCTATGAATATTTTTAAAACCATCCTCAAGTCTTTCACATGGTCAACTTAGTCCTTAGAAAATATAGTTAGGTCATCCATGCAGATGATAATACATTTGCCAATGAGATATTTGAATGAAATTTATGTGACATTTTGTAAAGTATCACCCACATTGATTAGGACAAATGACATCTTATTATATGCAAATGTACCCCATTTATTTGTAAATGTCATCTTGATTTTATCTTCATAATTGTCCATCACTTGGTTATATCCTAAGTATCCATTTAGGCATGACATCATTTGGGAGCCATTTACTAAATTTATGACTTCCTCTAGTGAAGGAAGTAGATATTTGTCCTTATTAAAAGATTTATTTAGGTTTTTAAAGTTTATTGAAAGATAGATATATCCTTTCTTCTTTCAAACTGGTAATAATTTAGCCACCTAGGTGGAGCTCCTAATATGAAAGGCTATCATTTCTGAGAATATTTTATGCACTTCATTGAGTATCAAAGGTTATAATGATGGATTGATTGGTCTTTGTCTTTGGTGTAATGGTTTGCATCCTATCTTGAGAGGGATAGAGTGATTAATAATAGAGGTGTTGAACACCTTTAGGTCTTCATAACTACATGAAATACCATTTTTTAATTCTTCAAGAGCTTGTGGTAATCCATGTTTATCTTTTTTATTGAAATTTATTCCTAAAAAGACATGTTTCAACTTACTTGTATTTCCCATATTTTAATAATTATGGGGTATACCTTTGGTAGGGGTTGTTTTATCTTTCTCACCATGATAATCCATGTTAAACATCCTTTCCAATGAGACCATACCTTTTGGTATGCTATTGGTTCTCAGAATTTTCACTCCTTCCTCATCTAGTTCATGCTCTTCTCTATCATATTAATCTATGAAATAGGATTCAAACCTATCAATATTGGTGACGAATTCAATGATGTGTTGATTATCATTGAAGGCTTGAAATTTCATAGCATTATCACAAATGAAAGGAGTATAGACTAAATCCATTGATAACCTATTTAACTTGGATTTAGTAATTGTTTCCAAGGTGATCACAACTATTTCCAATACATCTATAGTGCAGTTTATTTTATAGGGAAATGTATAAATGTTGAATGCATCAAACTCTTAAATTATATTCCAAACTCAACTATGATACCTAGACAAATTCATTTAATTACTAACATAATATTTTATCCCTTATTTAATCACAAGTTTTGAATCTCCCATCACTTTGATATTCTTAAATTTCTTTCAAAGAGTGAATGGGAGGCCATGAACAAACACCTCATATTCATCTATGTTATTGGTACATTAAAATTTCAATTAGAAGGCTGCCAAATATGAATTCCCTATTAGGTAAATGATCTCAAAGTTAAAACCACACCTACTTTTAGACATAGATCTATCAAAATTTAAGGTTTATATGTGATTTCAGGTTATGTACAATGGGATCTGAAGGGTAAGTGTTTTTTCAATGTTGACCTCTTCATTATTTTCTTCTTCATTTTAACAAGCTTTCCTTTTGATCTTTTACTAACAATGACCTTCTAGCTTTGTCAACATTAATAGACGTAGGCATTAGATTATTCAGCATGGTAGTATTTTTCATCTCTAAGTCTTTACACTCTTTATTATCTTCTAGAAAACTCTTCTTCACACTCTCATAGGAAAGGTAATGATGTGAACTAGAAGCACCTTAGGTGCATCAAGGATATCTTCCCTATCTAGTTGATATAATTATTCAAATTCATGTTTATCTTGTATAGAGAACATGTTAATAGAGACCCTCCCATAAGCTTCTACTTATTTATGAAGTGAATAAACCCCTAGTTTATATTCCTCATACATGATATCATTATTCTTATTTTACTTAATTATCATGCAAGCCATATTCAACACTCTCCCAAACGTAATGTAATTGGGCATGCCTCATCGTGGAAGCCACATGTGGGAGAAATTAGTGTCCATATACCCATTAAGTGTTTTGGATAAATATTTGATGAGAAGTATCCCATATTCTTTAACTATATCCACCAATTACATGTTAATGAACTATTATACCCTTGGATCAAAAGCTAGATACATATGTGATTGAGTTCACCAACCACCATGACATCTAAATTGTCTAGCTAAATAACTTTTCTAATTGAATTAGATAGAGTTAAACCCAAAAAATTTAAAATTGCATAAGACATCACATTTTCCAAAGCACCTAAATATACAAGACAATTATGTATGTTTTTACAAGAATTTGAATTTTTAGTAGAAAAGGAGTTTCAATTTGATCCTTATAGATAACAACATGAGCATACATAATTTTATTGGATTCCTTCCTATTTAGAGTAGATACTTATTTTAACATGTCCTTTTGGTTAGACATATGGAGAAAATGAAACATTGATATATTGTCCTTAGCTTTATTAAAGTCTTCAACAATGTTATATCCTAGTTTGTTTTTCTCTAGTGGCTTATCAGCTAATGGGGGTGTAGTAATGTTCTTGCACTACTAGGAAGTAGTAGCTTCTTTAAGTGGGAATAGGTTCTTTCTTTAGTTTCATTATTCGGAACCTAAATTTTATTTGTGGGAGTAGAATTAGTCAAAGGATTATGTATCTTACCCCTCAATTAATAATTATTTGAGATCATGGAATTCCTCCATGTTGTATTCAATATCATTATCACTCTCACATGGGAACTCATAAGTCTCTAAGAACATAGTAGTATTTTTATACACATAATATTATAAAACTTTGTCAATTACTGATGCATTTTATCTTGCAAGAACTTGTCGAGTCTCAATTTCTCTGAGTACATGCTTTAAAGGGTACACTAGGAAAGGGGTGGACAAACCATTGGTGCTTCATAGGATTTTAGTACCTTATACTACCACTTGATATCTACACAACTATATCTTATACACTTCCTTAAGCTTTATATCCTTTATTTCACACTACTCCAAGCATTCACCACCTTACTTAGCCCCTTTTTAAGCTTAAAACCATTTTTGATGATTTACATTAAACTGTTAGCCCCATTGGCCCTATATTCAAATTGATAAAATGTGTTGATGGTCTAGGTTGGCTCCTGGCCAACCTAGATCAAGACCTAACTTGTTTTTATTAATTAATGATATAAATTTAATTAGGTCAACCCTATTGGCTAAAATGTTAGAAAGGTTTAGGGTTAGATTTAACTATATATATACATCCATTTATATCATTTAGATAGAAGAGAAGAATAATATTATATTATGGATCTACTTATCCACCATTATACTTGAGTAAAATAGATTAGGATTTAAATACTTTCTTTATAGATATAAATCTTGTCTTATGGAGAAGTCTTTTAGATGTATAGTGAATTTGTGTAGCCTAAAGATGACTCATCCTTGTTATCCTTACATAGCACAAAAACCTCTTGTGAAAATCCTTGGCCAAGGGATCTATTGAGGTTTAGTGGGTTCATCTTCAAAGGTAAGTGATCATAAATTTATTCCTTATCTATAAGATTAGAGGGATTAGCATTTGTACTTATCTCCCATGCATTAAAATTTCCTATACATTGATGTGAGTATAGATATTCTATACATGTTTAATTTTTATGTTTATTAAACTCACTTTGTGCCACAATATTTGGTGAGAACTAGATTAGATTTTGATTTACTTGTAATTTACTTTGTGAATATGAAAACATAGGACTTAATTAGGGTTATTGCATGGTATTTCTTGACTAAAGGATTTGAAACCCTCTCTAGTGATGTTATTGTGGTAAGAGATCTATTGGTTAGGTCTAATGGATCAATATTGGTCATTAACCTAGATATATAATGTATCAACAATATAAAGTGTAAGTAGGATTTATCTTCTCTAAGCTAGGATTGATTAATAGATCAATTGGATTTTCCTTTGTATACATTCTAGTTAACCTAACATGAACCAAACACTTGTAGTTTTTCCTTTATGTTTTAATTTTATCATTATATTATATATTTCTATTTTTACAGTAATGTATCAAACCTATAAGTATAGTTATAAATGTTTGTATGTAGGTTTAACATACATTCACTCAAAAATGACTCTATTTTTTTGTACAGGTCTTTTCCAAATATAGGTGACTGGATCAATCAGTTTGACACAGTCTTCTTTTTTAGTTATAAAGTTGCATAGTCAAACCATTCAAATATATATATAATTCTATTATTTAAACATAAAAGTTTATAAAAATAGTCAATCCATTCAAATTTATTCATAAATTCTTATTTAGCACATAGGTTTTGCAAACTCTCTCAAACTAATTGAGTCTATTAGCAAAAATTTTGAATCAACATTAGAGCATCACAACATAAAATTTTGAAATATAAAAAATCTTCAAACACACCAAGGTTAATTTTTACTCTCTCTATCATTTTAGTTTCCTTTTTAATACTATTTTTTCACAAATTTTTTAGTCTATAAAACTGTAGTCCTATAGCCAACTAGATCGACATGCTTGATACAACTTTGTAGTCTATCTTCTATCTTGAAGATAGAGTTGACATGTTTGACTCTGTTCTTATAGATATTAATTCTACATTACAATATCAACCTAGTTGACTCTATTTTGAATTATTTTCATATAGTTTCACCTAAACCTACTCCATACTCTTCACAATCAAGGAATTAACCTCTTTTTACTAGTAATTAATTCACCTTACTTTACAGTTGTTTGCATGCTTAAAGTAAAAAATAGATTAATTAGGTGATTTTTTAAATTACCAATTTAGTTACACTATTTTTTCCTCTTGCACACATTTTCAAATCACTTTACACATAATTTTTTTTAAAAATTTATCTTCCTAAGGTCTACTTACTTGGATTTCATCACCAAAGGGAAAGGTGACTTAGTTTTTTGGCCAAGCATAAACATGTGGTTGATGGTATATATTGAAAAATCACTTGACACCCTTACCTTTATAGGATTATGAAGTGAGGGGGTAGACCCCAATACCAAGCCAATACAATCACCAATAAAAATCTCTTTTAGCCTAAACTTCCTGAAACCAACCTTATTTTGCTTTCTAATTCCTCATTACATCCAACTTCCTAATCACATTAAAATTACACTTCATTATAACTTAATAACACTTAGAGATGACCAATTAGTTATAATTTACTTTCAATTTGTTTCTTACTCTTTGATCATTGTATTTTGAATTGTAAAACTTATATTAGCTAGTGTTGGTGCAAGGTTTGTGCTATGTGTTCTAATTGGACCAGTCACATTGTTCCAATTACTTGTGTGCTTAATTTAATTTTTTTATATATTATCTTGAAAAATATTTTATCTATTTTAAAATACTAACATTTATATCGACATAGTCTCTTATAGGCTATTCAAAATACTTGCCTATAGTACATAATCAACCTATCTGACTCTATCTCTTTATCTTCCTATTCATCCCCTTGTTTAAGTAGTATACAATCAAACTATTTAATTGTGTCTTATTATGTATTATCTTATTCCTTGTTCAATATTACATAGTTGATGTGTATGCATGTGTTCTCTTTTTCTCTATTATGTTCCCTAATTTATAGAATATAGTCAACCAATTTGATTTTGTATCTTGTTTCTTGATTTTATTTTTCATCACTTATTTAATCTCATCTTATCATCATGAATTTAATAGTTTAGGATAATAGAGATTTAAATCAAATAAAATTTATTAGCCTTACCCATCCCAATAGGTTTCCACAAAAATAGCTTGTGGCTTCCAATTTAGATGAAAGCAATGTGCATGTTTCCACTCACACTACCAATTATGAGACTCTTACTCATTCATCTTTAGTTTTTAATATTATATTATCATTAGAATATGAACCTAAATTAGAGTACACATTTTAAATACTATTCTTCATGAATGGATTTCCTCAACACAAAGGAAATGATCCTTCAACTATCTATAATCTAATGATAGGTGCTCAAGTAGAATAACCTCTTTCACCCTCCCCTACATTCTCTCACAAATTTGGGGGTGACACTTTCTTTTATTATATGATATCTTCTAATTTTACTCCTTCCCACACCATGACCTCTTCTTATATGATCCCTTCAAACTCCATACCAAGTATCTCCACAAACATGGCAGGTTCAACATCTAGTGGGACTTTTCTAAAGACCCTAATCCTCAATCAAGACACTAGTGCATCATTTTATACCAATTTTAATTATGATATTAGTGATTCTTTTTATTCTAATCCTAACCATTCTAATAGTGAATATTTTGATACACATGCTAATCATGTTACTTGTGCTTCCTTTTCTACTAATGCTTCTCATGCCACTAGTGCCACACATGTCAATACTCATAGTACAACCTAAGCCACTAATACAAATACAAATGCTTTGCATGATATACATACTAATCAAAATAATTCCCAAAATCATTAACTCTTATTAAAAACACTCAATCAAATGAATAATTTTCAAACCAATAACTCCAATCAAATGATGTAGATGCAAAATCATCTCATTCGCCTTCAAAATCAACCCCAACAGGTTTCATTGGGGGCAAAAAATCCAAATTCCCCCACCCCACATTATGGATTCCTATTGTAACCTCATTCCTCAACCACCCCTAATTAATAAAATGATCAAACATATCCAAAATGAATCTAATATACCTTAAATTACTAATATTAACATAGGAGGTATCACACCTACCATTAGTTATAACATGTCCACTAATCCCACATTACATTTAAAAACATTTGTTAATATCTATAAATATTGGGTTAAACTTAATGCCTTTGTTGCCACCAAGATATTAGCTAAAACACTCATAGGAGATGCTTTACATTGGTATAATCAACTAAAATCCCATTCTATCACTAGCTTGGAAGATCTGGTTAACTCCCTAGTACAAGAGTTTTAAATTAGTGATCTTAATGAGAATACTTTAGCACACTTCATATATTATAAGCAAATTAAAACTAAAATGACACAATATGTCATCATATGATAGAAGAACTTTTATAATAAATGTGAGCATAACATGGCAAATGATAATCTCTTTCATCTATTCATTAATTCTCTCTACACCAAGTTGTAATATTGAGTTAGGACTCTCTCTAAGAACTATGGAAAAAGCCCTCAACCAAGGTAAAAATCAATATTTTCTCATGTACAAATATGAACCATCCAAACCTCTCATGGGCACTCGCATGATCATTAAAAATAAAAATCATCATACTACTAATGATTGTGTCATAGATACTTATGACACGATTCATAACATTCAGGCCATTGCTCTCAAAAACATTATGGAGAATGATCCGACTCCAAACATCACCGCTAATCCTATATTTTCCAAAAATAATAATATTAATGTCCACAAACCATTATCCTTAGCTGAGCCTCAAAATCATCTTTCAAGGTCTCTACCATGAGATGTTAACCCCACTCATCCTATGAAATCATGGTATGATCCAAACCAATTTTGTTGGTTTCATGTAAGTTGGTGCCACTCCCATGAAACTTGTAGACATTTACGTAATCTAGCTATGGATTTTATTCTTCACCCAAACTTTGATAATGAATCACTCATTCAGAAATACCAAAAAACATATGACATAACCTTTAAATCTCACAAAACACAAAACAAAAATCAAGATTTAAACCAAGCTAATTCTCATCTTACTATATATAAATACACTCTTCCTAATAATCAAGATAGAAATGACAAGCCTACTCCATCTACTAACAATGTTGAAAGTCTTTTAAAACTCACTACCAATGATGAAAATGTGGTAAATATGACTATTATACCAATTTTGGTTACTTTTATTGATTATAATCCAACCCATACACACCAAACCTCCTGAATATTCTACATCATTCAAGACTCTTTCCTATCTCATCTAGTAAAGTTGGGGTAAGAGGACCTAATATCTTTCCAAGAACTACTTCCAATATCCCAACTAGATAATACCTCTCACATAATTTCTACCATTATTCTAACATCTATGCACATAAAAAATAATCCTAAAAATTCCAATAGTATTTATTAAACTTAATCACAAGAGATACCTAAATCAACTATCCCACCATCTAAATACAATCAACCTATCGGTCCTCAAACCAAACCAACTACATCTTACTAACATAAGTTTGAATTCACTTCCAATCCTCCTTCCTAGGATATCTTAAAACATTACATGCCCTATCTATAATGTTGTTCCCAAAATTTGTCACTTATTTTTTGGGGACAACATATAAACTATTTTGGTTCTATGGGCCAAAATTCTCTCTTCCCTTCTCAAAAAATGTTCTTAGTATTCAAATTCTTCAATTATTCAAGCATATTCAGTCAAAGGACTTACAGGTTCAATGGGTTCAATAACTTCAATAGGTGGGCTCTCATAAAGGAACAACTTCCAAACACTTAGGCATTTTCAAGGCTAATTCAATGCTGAGGTTCAACCAAAAGATCCATCGGCAAGCTTCAAACAAATGGAATGAACCATTGAACCATTGAACTCCACTTCAAAGGTTTAAAGGTTCAAAAAGTTCAAAGGTTCAAAAAAAGTTAATTGCTCAATGAGTTCAAAGAAGTTTAATCACTTTGAAGTGTTCAATGAGTTTGAAGACTTCAACAAGTTCTAAAGTTTAATAAGTTTGGCAGACTTAAAGAAAAGAAGGATTCAAAGATTGAAGGTTAAACTATTGAACCGTTAAACCTTGAACCAAAATGGTTCAATGAGTTCAAAGATTCAATGAGTTCAATAAGATCAAAAGACTTAGAGAAAAGAAGACTTCAAAGAAAGATCGAACCATTGAACCATTGAACCTTAAACCAAAAGATTTCAAAGTTCAAAGGTTCAACAAGTTCAATAATGTTTGAAAGACTTAGAAGAACAAAGGATTCAAAGAGATAATAAAGAAAGGTTGAACCGTTGAACCTTGAACCTTAGAAGGTTCAAAGTTCAAAGGTTCAATGAGTTCAATAGAAAAGAAAAGAATCCAAAGAGTTTGAAACTTCAAAGGATTCAAAGAAAGAGAATGAACCATTGAAATTTGAACCAAAATGGTTCAAGGTTCAAATGTTCAAAGGTTCAATAAAGTTCAAAAGACTTAGAGAATAAAAGGATTCAAAGAAAGAGGATGAACTATTGAACCATTGAACTTTAAACTGAAATGGTTCATAGGTTCAAATGGTTTAAAGAGTTTAACCAGTTCAAGAAGTTCAAAGTTTAGAAGGAAGCTTCAGAAAATTCTAGAGACAAGTTTGAAGAAATGGTTCAACTGATTAAAGCAAGGAGCTGATTAAACCAAGGAACCACCCAAACTGTTGAACCATTGAACCAATGAACTCTCATGGTTTAAAGGTTTGAGGTTCAATGTGGTTCAAGTGACCAATGATGTCCTTGTAGATGTCAAATTTAGGGTAATGAAATTCCTGTTTATTTTTAAATATGGCACAGACCCTGAAGAACAAACTTAGCAAATAGCTGAAGAGGAAGCCAAAAGAGCCTACTGAAGGTAAGAAGATAGCCTGAGAGCTCAAATTGCAATAGGAAAGAAGGAAAGCTACAAGAGATACTAAAATATCTATAGGGGAGTTATTCCAGTAGGTGGAATAGTCTACCAAGTAGACATCTGAGTGTGCAAACATTCAAAGGTGTGGCCGATTTTTTGTCCATTTGAATAAAAATGAGTGGAATGCTACATACATATCTGGAAATATAGTAGATGACCCATGCTAAAGAGAAGACATTCGAGATTATTTTATACACCAAAGTTAAGGCTGATGCCCTATTCTAGCATGGCCCCTTGACAGAACTAAAAATGCATTCAAGGCATTAAATGTAGCATGGGCCATTCAATGAAATAAAGTGCCAAGTCTTTCTTGGCTATTATATATTGTAATATCTTATTTTAGGCCAAAGAGATCTTTTTTATCAAAAGTAAAACTCTACCCAAATTGAAAGGCATTACTGAGACTTTGAGCTCAAATTTTTAATCATATTTCACTATTTGAATGAGAAAACAAGTGACTTTTTAGACTTTGTGATGGAATAGCTTGTGTTTTTGAGGAGATTGTTCTTATGTTTGTTTCCTAAATGCATTCTTGTCCATCTAATTAAATAAGCATAACTAGTGGAAGTAATCAGGAAGGTGTCTTGAAGCTGAATGTAGAGAGACTTTGTGCTACCACAATTGTCTTTAGCATGTTTGTTTTTTTGTTTCTATGTAAAGGATCATAGGATGACTTTGTGCCCTCATTGTCCTTCGTATTTCACTCTTTGGAAGTTGAGGTGGAGACTTTGTGCTACACCTCATTTTGTTGGTTATTACACCCTATTAAATTTACTTGTCACTACCAAAAAGATTCTTGTTGTTTGCTAAATAACACTTTTAAAAGAAGAGAAGTGCCTTCTATCATTTCACCTAGGATTTTTCCTTTGATCTGTGAACATCATCTCTAAAAAAAGTGAGATGGATGGTGTTGTCCTACCCTTAAGTATTATTTTCAGCTTATATATATAATATATTAGTACCTCATAGTTATAGGGAACCTCCCCTTGATGAGAGGAGAGATTTGTCCCCTTTTGATGTGGTTGACCTGCACATTTGGCCAATAAATCTCTTTGTGCTATGGTTGAAACACCTATTTTGCTCATCGGTTAGCTGGTGACAAAATATTCACCCAACAGTTTTTGGTGACTCTGCTGGGGATCATTTTGTGTAGTTTGAAGCCTCAAGCTTCAAATTGAAGCAGTAACTATCCTTATCCATTTTAGTTTTACACTCTGATAGATCCACAGTATACACAAAGCCTGAGAACTAAAGGGATTATTGACCCTGTATTTGAGTTGGATCTATAAAGTGATTTTGACCTATTTCCTTCTCCATATCACCTTCAACGAATGAAGAGTTTTCCTCCTAAAAAATTTAGGTCTCCATTACTAGGCAAAGCATCTATTTTTGCTATTATTAGATCTTTTTCAATACATACCCCTCAAGCATTTGTTATCCCTCCCTTCAATAGTAAAATAATGGTAGTTCAAGGCCCCTAGGGTAACTCTTTTGGCCCACTCAACTTAACTCTACCTCTACATGAGCTACCATGTAGTTCAAGGTAGAATTTCCCCAAGTTTTTGGGTGATGGGAGAGTTCATCCTAATGAATATATTTTAGCCTTCAGAATAGCCTGTGGTGTAATAGGCATGGAGTATGAGGATGTGGTAGTCAGGTTGTTTGTGGAAACATTGCAAGGTGCTGCTATAGACTAGTTTTATCATTTATAAGCCCAGCCTGTGACTGAATGGAACACTCTCAAATCCAAATTCAAAGCAAGGTTCAAGCCTATATTAGATGCACATGCCCTATTGGCCTAACTCACGCAGATGAATAAGGAGCCTCATGAACCTATGAGGGACTTTATAGCCAAGTTTGGCAAGCTAAGGAATAGGATTCTTACCATTGCTTAGCCAACAACTGAGAACCTTAAATGTTTTTTCATCAATTCTCAACTTCCAAAAGTGAGTTTTATACTGAGATGGGATGGCCACATAGACCTTACTACTACTCAAGATCTGGCCATTGAGGTGGAAGATGATCTCATCTTGGCAGAGAAGATAAGGAGAGATCCTAACAGAGGTAAATCTTCTTCATCTTCTGAATATCCATCTACAGACACTACTGATCTAATGGTGTAGAAGCTAGTAAATGAGTTGCTATCTCTTAGAAATCAAATGGCACAAGGGATGTCTACTCCTCCTTCATACCAAGATATACCAAGGAGGACATTCCCCAATTAGTCATACCAAGGCAATGCTACATGGAATCAAGGGCATCCAAATTGCCTTTCTCTCCCACATGGGAAGCTTGCCATTAAAGCACATCCAACCAATTCAGCAGTTAGATATCTTGAAATAGAATCTGATTCCTCTTTATAGCCTAAATTAAACCAAGAAGATGATGCTAATCTCTTCACAAAGAGAGAAGAAGAATTAGCTAGCGACTCCAACATTAGTTTCCTAAATTACCAGGATGAACCCAGAAGTAAAGGTGAAGTAGTTGATGGATCATACATAATATTCATCTAATCTCAAAACCAATCAGCCTAACAAGCTGATAAGAAAAAAATAGAAGAGTATTCTACACCAACAATTTCAATTGTTAAGCAGGGAACCGTTTTGCCTTTTCAATCAAAGGACCCAGTGATCGCTAAAAAGGTAAGTATATCAATAATTCCTTCATCTTTAACTTTAAATTCATAGACCAGTAACCCCCTAAAAACTAGAAGCATGAAATGCCTTCCCATATTCCTAATTCATTTTAGACATTTGATATATTCAACTATGTCAAGAAAATCAAAATTTAAATGTCTGAATTTGAATTCCTGCAATCCAACCCTAAATAGTTGGATAGATTAGTGGAATGAATGAAGGATAAAGCCATCCCTACAGGACAAGAAATTTTGAAATTTACTCCTGGTCCCTCAAAGAATACATCCACTTGAAATAACCTTGTCATTACTCCTCCAGCTGCCCCTGGGAAAATAGAACTATTTTATGTTTCCTTACTGATAAATAGACACCAGCTAAACAACTGCATAATAGACTCAAGTGCATCTAATAACATCATGCCTACCAATGTAGCTGAGTCCCTTGGCCTCACACTGACCAAGACATTTTGGAGATGCTTTTCCATAAAGAATAAACAAGTGCCACTGCTAGGACAAATCAAGGATGCCCAATTTGCATTTGCGGCATTTTTGAATAAGAAAATTAAGATGATAGTCTTGGTGGCCAATGTCCTAGCCTCCTACGACATTCTTCTTGGGAAATTTTTTTGAAACGATGTTGGTGGTGAGTTTAGCATGGACCTATTTGAGGTGAAGATCCCTGTCAAAGGCATCATGCAGAGATTGCTCCCTGAGAAGGAAGCAAAATATGTTGTCACTCAAACATCAGCACTTGAAGCTCAAACTCTATTTGAGGCTTCAAGCGTGGGTAATTAATTTTTGACTATAGAGGATGTTCTTATCCTAGTTGATGAAACTTTTGAAAATAACAATCTAAAAATTGGTTCAGATGGAACATTAGAAGGATTGATAGAATGTAGTGTAAGCCCAGAGGAATCCTCTCCTCAAAATGAAGAAAAATCTAAGGAAAAGTCAGTTTTTGATAATGTGTGGATTCTCAGATTTGATGGTAGCTATTCTTCTATCAGCTCAGGAGTTGAGATTGTGTTGATATATCCTCAAGGAGATATTTTACCCTATTCTTATAAAGTATAGTTCAACAACACCAACAATACTACTAAATATGAATCACTGCTACTCAGATTAAAGGTTGCTCAAGATAGAGGTGCCAAACTCCTTCACACCAAAGGAGATGCTGAGTTGGTGGTTTTCTAGGTCAAGAATGTGTACCAAACCAAAAATGAGAGATTTCACCATTACCACAATCTAGTTTGGGATCAAATTGAAAGTTTTGATGCTTTCAATATCTCTGCAGTACCCAGGGAATTCAATGACCAAGCTGATGCATTAGTTATTTTCACAACTCTTTTGGTTCCTCACCTAGATTTTAAGCGAGACATGTACACTATTGAATTGGTCTTTTGATCAAGTGTGCCTGACAATGCCAATCATTGGCAAGTGTTCAATGGCGATAACCAAATCATCACCTTTTTGGAACAAAAAGATAGCTTTAAACAGCTTCACTTCGAAGGCAGTGAGCCTCAAAAGCTTAAATCAACCCTTGAAACAAGTTTAGATGTAGGTGAAGAATTCCTATAGCTAAAAGGGAATAAAATTCCCAAAGGATTGGTTTCCCTTGAGAAACTATTTGATAAGCATGATAGGTTCATCAAATAGCAACAAATGGATTCAAGCTCCTCCCAGGAGTTTGATCAAATAAATTTGGGTATTAAGGAAAATTCCAAGATGGTTAACATTGGGATGTGTTGCACTCCTGAGGAGAAGCTCAAATTTACTACCCTACTTCACCATTATATGGATGTTTTGGCATACTCTTATGATGATCTAAAGTCACTCAGGCCTAAATAAATCTTCCATATAATTCCTCTCAAAAGTGATTCAGTGCCTTTCAAGAAAAAATATCGACAGTATAATTCAAAGATATCATGTACTATTATGTCTAAAATATAGAAAATGTCGAATGCTAGGATAATTTTCCCAATCCATCATTCCACATGGATTGCAAACATAGTTCCTATGAGAAAAAAGAATGGCAAAATTCACCTCTGCATGGATTTTAGGAATTTAAATCAATCCTCCCTAAGGGATAATTACCCTCTAGCTATCATGGATTAAGTCCTTTAGATAGTGATTGGTTCAAAGATGTTATCAATGTTAGACAACTTCTAAGGGTACAATCAAGAAGAAGTTGGTAAAGCAGACCAACATAAGACTACCTTCACCACACCTTGTGGCACCTTTACATATCAAATAATGCCATTTGGTCTAATAAATGCTAGCACCACTTTCTAAAGAGTAATGGACCTTGCTTTTAGAGATGAAATGGGTAAGTTAATTATGGTATACCTTGATGACTTGACTATCTTTTTTAGGCATCACCCTGATCATATGCACCATCTACAACAAGTGCTGGAATGATGTCACCAGAATGGCATTTCTCTAAATCCCAAGAAGTGTATTTTTGGGGTAATAGAAGGGAAACTTCTCAGACACATTGTATCTTAAAAAGGAATAAAGATTGACTTAGAAAGAATCAAATCCATTTATGAGCTTACTCTGCCCACAAGTAAGACTATAGTTCACTCTTTCTTTGGAAAGATGAATTTTTTACGAAGGTTCATTCTTAAGTTTACAAAGAAGACTCGCCATGTTGTGGACATGATGAAGGGAAAGACCACTTTTAGTTGGACTAAAGAAGGCAAATTAGCATTTCAAGACATCAAGATAACTATTGCTCATGCCCCAATTTTGGTTTGTCCAAATTACACCAAAGCCTTCATAATGTATAGTTATGCTTCTAAACACACACTTTCAACAATTCTTGTTCAACAGAACAAATGAGTGGAATCTTCCATATCCTTCATGAGCTGTCCCCTTAAAGCTCATGAGGTGAAATACTCAAACATGGAAAATCATGCTTATGTAGTGGTAAAGGTAGTAAAACATTTCTACTTTTACATTTTGAATTCCCACGTTGTTGCCCTAGTTCCTGATGCAATAGTCAAGTCCATATTAACTCAATAGGAGTTTGAAACAAAAAGGGGTAATTAGATTACTAAAATCTTAGAGTTTGATCTAGTTATCAAACCAATGAAGTTGGTATAGTGAAAGGGTCTCTACCAATTAATTACTGACAATATACTAAAAGAAATAGGGCATGAAGAAATAGAAGTGGGAGACACACCAATAATTCTCTTTGTCACCACTATAGATGAGTGGTATTTGAATATCACTCATTTCCTTACCTACAGTGAGTGTCCTACTCACCTATCTCATAAAGGAAAGAGGACTGTCAAGTTAAAAGCTGCCAACTTTATCATGTGGGATAATGGGCTATATAAGAGGAACCTTGATAGGGTATCCCTTCATTGGGTGAATAAAGTGCAGCAGAACAAACTTCTAGAATCCTTCCATAATTTAGCTTATGGAGGACATTTTTCTGTGCCTATAACTACCCATATGATTATGTGAGCCATGTATTTTTGGCCTATCCTATTTCAAGATGCATACAAATGGGTGCGTAAATGTGAACTGTGTCAATGGTTCATTAGAAGACCCAAATTGGCTGCATTGCCTCTTAAGCCAGTAGTAATAGAAGAGCCAATTCAACAATGGGCAATTAAATTCATAGGTGTTGTAAACCCATATTCAAGGACAAGACATGATTATGTCCTCACAACCATATATTACTTCACCAAATGGGTCAAAGCTATTCTAGCTAAGTATGTTACTTCATAAGTAGTATGCAATTTCCTTAAAGAAAACATCATTTCCAGGTTTGGGGTCCCAACCAAGATTATGACAGATAATGCAGCCTATTTTTCTTCCCATGAGATTACTCAGTTCTTTTTTTTATTATGGAATCACCATCTCCCACTCATCTGACTATTTTTCACAAAGAAATGGTCAAGTAGAATCGAGTAACAAGAACTTGGTGACCATTATCAAGAAGCTGGTTAATGACAATCAAAGAACCTGGCATAAAGCATTGTTTGATACTTTATGGGTAGACATAATTATGCCCAAAAGGGAAATAGGTATGTCAACTTTACAACTTTTGTATGGTCTCAATGTAGAGATACCAATAACCCTAGAATTGCCAACACTAAAATTGGCAAAGGTAGTCGAAGATCAAACATATGAAAGCTCCATCGACAAAAGGATCATGTGCTTGACTGAACTTAATGAGCAATGAACCATGGTGGTGGACCAAATTGATACACATTAAATTTTGGTAAAGAAGCTCTTTGACCAGAAAGCAAAAGCCTATAATTTTTAGATTGGTGATCAAGTTCTGTTATGGGACAAGAGAGGAAAACCAAAGGGAATGTATGGGAAATTTGATTCCTTATGGAGAGGCCTATTTGCTATTCATTAACTCAATGGAAAAAATAGTTTCCTATTGAAGTATCAAGATGGCACACCCTTTTTAATACCTCATAGTGGGCAGCATATGAAACACTTCAATCCTTGAAGTATCAGGTGACATCAGTTATACATATGTATATTTGTATAGTCTTTAATTCTATTTGGTGATTTTCATTTTGTTTCTTTTTGGTGCCTTTCTTTTTGGGTAGCATGACTCCATAGCCCAGTGTCGTACTTAAAGGTACTAGAGATTTTAGTTTCTACTCCCTTTGATTATTTTTACAATTGATGGAAATTCCACAACTGGAGCTAGCTGTTTTTCCCAATATCTATCACTTATTTTTTGGGGACAACATATCAACTATTTTGGTCTTGCGAGCCAAAATTATCTCTTCCCTTCTCAAAAAATGTTCTGAGTATTCAAATTCTTCAATTATTTGAGCATTTTTAGTCAAGAGACTCATAGGTTTAATAAGTTAAACAACTTTAAGAGGTGGGATCTCATAAAGGAACAACTTCTAAACACTTAGGCATTTTCAAGGCTGATTCAATGCCGAGGTTCAACCAAAAGGTCCATCAGTAGGCTTCAAATAAATGGAATAAATCATTGAACTGTTGAACCATTGAATCTGACTTCAAAGGTTTAATGAGTTTAAAGGTTCAAAAAGAGTTAAGTTCTCAATGAGTTCAAAGAAGTTCAACTGCTTCGAAGAGTTTAATGAGTTTGAAGACTTCGGCAAGTTCTAAAGTTCAATAATTTGGTGGACTAAAAAAAATGAAGGCTTCAAAGATTGAAGGTTGAACTCTTGAATGATTAAACTTTGAACCAAAATGTTTTAATGAGTTTAAAGGTTTAATGAGTTTAATAAGATCAAAAGACTTAGAGAAAATAAGACTTCGAAGAAAGATCAAATAGTTGAACTATTGAACCTTGAACCAAAAGAGTTCAAAATTCAAAGGTTCAATCAGTTCAATAAAGTTTGAAAGACTTATAAGAATAAAGGATTCAAAGAGCTAAGAAAGAAAGGTTGAATCATTGAACCTTGAACCTCGAAAGCTTCAAAGTTCAAAGGTTCAACGAGTTCATCGAAAAAGGAAAGAATATAGAAAGTTCAAAACTTCAAAGGATTCAAAAAAAGAGAATGAACCATTAATCTTTGAACTAAAATTGTTCAAGGTTCAAAGGTTCAAAGGTTTAATAAAGTTCAAAAGACTTAGAGAATAAAAGGATTCAAAGAAAGAGGATGAACTATTGAATCTTTGAACTTTGAACTGAAATGGTTCATAGGTTCAAATGGTTCAAAGAGTTCAACCAGTTCAAAAAGTTCAAAGTTCACAAGGAAGCTTCAGAAGATTCCATAGATAATTTCAAAGAAATGGTTCAACCAATTAAACCAAAGCACTGATTAAACTAAGGGACTACCCAAACTGTTGAACTATTGAACCAATGAACTCTCATGGTTCAAAGGTTCAAGTTCAATGTGGTTCAAGTGACCAAGTGACCAATGATGTCCTTGCGGATGTCAAATTTAGGGTAATGAAATTCCCATTTATTTTAAAATATGGCATGGAACTTGAAGATCAAACTCAACAAATGGATGAAGAGGAAGCTGAAAGAGCCTACTAATAGTAAGAAGACAACCTAAGAGCTCAAATTGAAATAGGAAAGAAAGAATGCTACATGAGATACTAAAATATCTACAGGGGAGTTATTCTAGTAGGTGGAACAATCCACCAAGTAGACATCTAAGTGCGTAAACATTTAAAGGCATGGCTTATTTTTCTCCCTTTGAATAAAAATGAGTGGACAGACAGTACATATATAGAAATAGACCAGATGAACTATGTTGAGGAGAAGACATTCGAGATGACTATGTACACCAAAGTTAAGGCTGATGCCCTATTCTAACATGGCCCCTTGACAAAACTAAAAATACATTCAAGTAATTGAATGCAGCATGGAAAAAAAGTGCCAAGTCTTTCTTGGTTGCTACATATTGTAATCTCTTATTTATGTAAAGGAGATCTTTTTGTTATTAGAAGCAAAACTCTGCCCAAATTGAAAGGTATTACTGAGACTTTGAGCTCATATTGTTAATCATATTTCATTATTTGAATGAGAAAACAAGTGACTTTTTAGACTTTATGCTGGAATAGCTTGTGTTGTTGAGGAGATTGTTCTTATGTCTATTTCCTGAATGTGCTCTTATCCATCTAATTAAATAAGTAGAACTAGTGGAAGTAATCAAGAAGGTGTCTTAAAGCTGACCGTGGAGAGAATTTATGCTACCACAATTATCTTTAGCATGTTTATTTTTTTGTGTTTGTGTAAAGGATCTTGGGATGACTTTGTGCCCTCATTGTCCTTGGTATTTCACTCTTTGGCAGTTGAGGTGGAGACTTTGTGCTACACCTCATTCTGCTGGTTATTACGCCCTATTACATTTACTTGTCACTACCAGAAAGATTCTTGTTGTTTGCTGAATAACACTTCTAAAAGAAGAGAAGTGCCTTCTGTCATTTCACCTAGGATTTCTCTTATGATCTATGAACATCATCTCTAAAAAAAGAGAGATGGATGGTGTTGTCGTAACCTTGAGTGTTATTTTCAGCTTATATATATAATATATTAGTACCTCATAGTTATAGGTAACCTCCCCTTGATGAGAGGAGAGATTTGTCCCCTTTTGATGTGGTCAACTTGCATATTTGGCTGATAAATCTCCTTATGCTATGGTTGAAACACCTATTTTGTCCATTAGTTAGCTAGTGAAAAAATATTCACCTAACATATAAGTTACCCCATGGGTTACGTTTAATGGTACCCCATAGAATAACTTCTCATTTCCCATCTCAAATACCTTTTGAGCATTGTTCCTATTGTTGATATTTGTCATTGATGTTGTCACTAATGTCAAAGGTTATTGAGAAAGGCGTTGATGAGGTCATTGAAGAATGTAGTTATGAGAGAGAATATTGGTCAGTGTTGTAGTCATTTTGAGAGTGTAATACATGATTGGAATATGTTTTTATGACTTCATGAGTGATGTGAAGGATAGCATGGAAGGTCCTTGGTGTCAAATTTATCAAGTACTTGAGCATAGTATGTGTCTTGAGAAGGTATGTGCATAGGATGCCAACTATTATGTATGAAGGGTCATGATGGATTGGTGAGATAAATACACATAGGCATGAAAATTTATATGAGGTTGTTTGAGAATGTATATGAGGTATTTGATCACTCATACGAGTCTCAATGTGAGCCTACAAGGGTAGGACCTACAAGTCAAGTCTACAACTAGACCTTTTCTAGACCCTGCTTGGCCTAATGAGGCATAATGATCTTTTGTCAAGCCACATGAAAGATGAATTTTACTATTTAATCATGTATGAGGTTTTTTGAGTATGTGAGAGTAGTGGATATCACATGGAAATAGGTATGAAGATTAGTTTCAAGGCCTAATGTGATTTACAGGTTAAGGTATAAGTAAGCAAAGAGAGAGAGAGAGAGAGTGTGTGTGGCCTAATGAGGGGTCATGATCAGATTTAAAGATGTATAAGATCATATAAGAATTTTCATAGGTAAGGTATGTTTTTTAATTTTTTATCATTAAGTTTTAGGTTAAATTTAGAAGGATAAGTGATGAAAATGTGTTTTAAGGTCTCTCAGGTGCAAATAATGAAGGGTTCTCTACCTAAAATGTTTTTAATATGCTCATTAGATTTTAAAAACTTTACACGGGAACTAAATATATTAATGGTAGAGTGGAAATGGTCTTAGCTCAAAATTATAGGCATTGTTTTCTATATTAATAAGCTATGCTTTATGAATGGTTGTTAAGAGTGAAAATAGGTTAAAACCCTCCTAGAACCCTAATAGTGATTTGATGTTGAATATATGGTTAAAAAAAGATAATAATGGTCTAAAATTACTATAAAAACTATTGGATATTATATTAAACTCTCCCAGTCACCTCTAGGTGTGATTTAGTTGTTAGGTACGTGAGTAGATCGTACAAGAATGTGCTAGTTTCTTGGTGATTTATTGTATCAATTAGAGTTGACTAAGTCAAAAGATGAAAATAATTGGATAGATAAGGTTGATAATTTTATTTTATTTCCATGGTGTTTTATAGATAGGTTATATCCCTCATGTATGATAAAATAGTCATCCAAGTTAAGTAGTCGCTAACAGGCCTAATGGTGGAAATAGTGAAAAACCTAGGCAACAATGAGAAGATGATTAAAAATGTGTTATAATGAAATAGGGATGAATATAGGTACATGTATAAATTTTTTAGGAATTTTAATACATTTTAATTTTTTTATAAGTTTTGGAGGTAAGAGATTATAGTGAAAAAGTTGCTCACAAGTTGACCTGTCTAGTATAGATGAGACAATGAGATGTAAGGTCATGAGATTAGTCTACAAGACTAATTTTTTCCATTTAAACATGTTATATTTATATATAATAATTGTATAATTATCTCATAATATAATATAAAATCATTATAAGGCTCTAAAATTGGTCATATAGGTGTTGAATATCTTTGTCACCATGACCGGTCTTTGAGGAAAACTACCAGTTCTAAGTGAGCAAGTTGTAGGAGTGTTTTTGAGTCCTTTTTCCCTATGTAATGAAGTATAATTATATTTATGATTTTTTGAGGTATTTGAGTTTATATGTATATTTTTTATTTTCATGCTTATGTGGTCAAACATTATTTTATCTTTAGTTTTTCAAGACAAACCTCTATGTGTGTGTGAAGGCCTAATGTAAATAATACTAATGGCATGCTTCAAATGGTGATTGGAGATAAAATATTTCATGGAACTAAGATTATACTATTAGGGGTATATTTTAGTGGAATACGAATTTTTCATTCCTTGTACTAAGTTTTAAAGTGCTCCAAGTATTCAAAGGGTATTGTGTACTAATGAAGGGCTAATTGAATTAGGTCTCTTTAAGGACTAAAGAAGGATTTGGTCCATTTGAGCTATGACCAACCTAATTTAATGAATTATTAATTTTTGTGGCATGTAATAATTGCTAGTTTGTTTAATATATAAGTGGGAAAGTGTGTATTTCTGACCAAGAGGTGTATAAGCAAGAGCCTAATATAAGAACAAGTCTTAATAGGCCTAATTGAATAGTTAGAGAATGAACAAGTGAAAGTGAAGGATATAACACTTTAAAGATATGAAGGAGGTATTATAGACAATTATAAGGGTATATAGAAACTCTAATGAATATATAACATGGGTACTATAGATTAATATCAAGGTCATATGACCTAATCTATCTTGAAAAGACATAGATGAGTGAAGAAGCTTAGAAGGTAGTTTGAGAGGGATTGAAGAGAGAAAAGAACTAAAGAAGGTGATCATCATTTGTTTTATGAAAAAAAAGGTGTTATAAAAGTTATCAAATTCTTTAGTTTTTTGAGTTGGTTCTAAGTCATATAGGGGTTAATTCCTCCTTGCAAGTTGGTGTTTGCTAAAGCCTAGCTAGGTTGGTGCTTAGATAGTTAGGGTTGGTACTCCATGTGGATTTGGTGCTTCATTAAATTGTGATATTTTAGAGGGTTTATTAGCCGACTTATATTTAAATATAAAAATTGAATGCTCAAGGGAAGAAAGCAAATATAATGGGAAACTAATATGAGCATTACATCTAAAATGATTCAGTAAAGGAAGATGGTAATTATAGAACCTAGTAAACCTCCCCTCCAGAGTGAAGTATTTCATAAGGAGGAAACACATATCATCCCATGGATTTGGTAGCTTGGCCCATTCAAATCCTCCCTAATATTTTGGATTACAAGAATGTATTATATTTTTAGGTACAATTGGGTTTTCTTTCCCTTAAGGGTTTTCTACTCATATGTGTGTTTTCTTATGTTAAACTCATGTGAATGACTCTTTATGAATTGATATATCTTTGTATTGCTTTGATGGTTCAAGGAATGTTAAAGTACATGTGAAAGAAAGTATTAAGATACCATTCACCCAAATCTCATTCATTATGTTTATAATAATTGGTATCAAAGCACAATCCTTTAAAACAAGTTTAATAGTTTGAAGGTGATCTTAAGAAGCACAAGATGTCTTGTGATCAAAATGAATAAGACAACATGTATGATGAAGAATTATACTATGACGTTGAAGAATGAAAAGATAATGTAGACCTTGAAGTTAAGATCATAATTTCCCTTAATGATTTGAAGCATCAAAATACGACTATTAAGGATATTAGGAGTCGGTTAAAAAGTGTTAACACAATGTTTAGGACATAAGAAGTTGAGTATGACCAATTGAAGATAGAGATAGATTCCTTAAAGGTTGAGCATGAGAAGCTCATAGACAAAATGATAAATTTTGAGAGAGCGTGTGAGAAGTTATGACAAGTTAAGAGGATCAACATTAAAATACCAATAAAAAATCCCAATGCAATAAAGGACAAGTCATTATGGGACCATGAGAAAAAGAGTAATCAGTCAAGAGGTAAGTACATAAATGTTGTTTGCTACATTTGTCATAATATAGAACACATTGCAAGATTCTACTCTAATAGAGTTATAAGGACCTCAATATTTAAAAAGACATGAATCTTTTATAATGCATGAGAATAATTAAAACATTGGTATGGAATCCAAAGTAAGTTAGGACTAATCATATTGAGCTCAAGAGTCAAGATGGACTATTTGTTAAGGAGGAAAAAAAGACTAAAGACAATTCTATGCTAGATTAAACTACTTTTCACATTCAATATGAAGGTATGGAATGGTTTATATGTAGTGGTTTCTCAAGCCACATGATAGGAGATAAAAATAAGTTCATCTTATTGAAGAAAAATGATGCATAAATAGTGAAGTTTAGAGATAACACAACTGCCAATATAGTTGGTAAGGATGTCTTGAGTTTGGATAATGGGAAGACCAAGACACAAAATGTGTTATATGGGGAAGGTTTGAAACATAAACTACTTAGTGCAATTCAAATGTGAAATCAAGGACACACTAAACTTTCATGATAGAGGGTGTGAGATAAGGAGAGCCAAATCAAGAAGGCTAATTTCCAATGCTAAGAGGATTGAGAATAATCTATAGGTCTTGAATGAGAACAAGAAAGAAAGATGTTTTATTAGAAATATAGACAAAATTTGGATATGGAACAAAAATCTAGGTCACATAAACTTTGATAATTTGGTCAAGATAAGAACTAATAAGTCTATTAAGAACATGCATAAGATCACCAAACTATAAACATACTTTGCAAGGCTTATTAAATTTTGGGATGATATCTGGTTAAAGGACAAGGCTCTCATCACACAGGGAAACTATGGAGAGATTGCTGACTTAACTACCTAATTTTTTGGAGATAGGGTCAGTGATTATATGGAAAATAACAATGGGATGAGGAGCTAGAAAAATCTTTTGGATTGTTGTGTGCACTGACCTAAGCTTTTCTCAAGAGTTTAGGAGATCCAACAGTGCATTCAAGAGATTAGAATCCCTCTCTTTCCCCAGGAGGATGAACAATACTGGTGGCCAGATAAGAATGGATCATTCTCTATCAAATATGCTTACTATCTACTCATTCTTGAAGCTTAGAATAAATATGTATGGAAAAAGGTATGTAATCATAAACTTATTCCAAAAATTAACATGTTTTGGTGGGCTGTTTCTCATAACAAAATCCTTACTCAAGATAACCTTCAAAAGAGAGGGTTTGCTTTGGTTAACAGATGTTTCCTGTGTGGTTCAAAAGAGGAGTCAATTTCACACCTCTTTATCCACTATGAGTTTGCCCCAAAATTATGGGGCACAATACTTAACAACTTTGGTATTGAATGGGTCTACAATTGAAGAGGAAGAAAATATTAAAGAGAGTACAAAAAGGACCCATAGGAATATAGGCAGGGCCACAGGTGGCCAAGGTGGAAAATCTGACAAGCCTTCCATAATTAATAAGGAAGGATTCCTTTCAGAGTGTGAAGGTCAAGGTAGATTGCTGGTAAACCAGCCTTGAAGGCCAGACTAATTGATTATTTAGAAAGTGCTTTAGAAGAAGCAACCTAGGAGGAAGAGTCTAAGGAGCTAGAAATCCAAGAAATTTTGGAGGACACTAGAGGGAAGTAGGCTACTAGGGATTTTGAGGTTACTGAGGAGTAGGGTGCTGAAACTATTAGAATTGCTGACAATAAGCAGAAAATGTATGTCAAGGAAGCTAGCGAGGGCACTAAGAATGAGACTAATTGGAAAAATAAAATAGGGGCCTTAAAGGACCGTATTCAAAAGCTAGAGAAGGTCTTCGCCAAAGGGATTTGTAATATAATTCTGCTGAACATGTCTATGGTGGAAGTGGTGGGTAATATTGGGTATGCTAACAACGTGGAGAATGAGAAACTCAATGATCTTATCAAATCAATAGTTATGTAAGGGGAGACATCTCTGACTCTGGTCTTCTCATGGCTTGTGTTTTGTTTCTATTTGTTGTTCTCGACTATGCCATCATCTCTTTGAAGGCATTTTTTGTTTGTTCGCCTTCTTGTCTTTTTTGATTGTATAGGGTTCAACCCCTGATTTGCCGTCTTACTTTATCAAAAACATAGTAATCAAAATAGAAGAAGGTTCAATTCTAAGGAGTACTCTACCAAAATACCCTTGGGGTTAATACACACTGATCTATGTGGGAATGTAAAAATTTAAAGCCTTTAAATAGATATCTACTTCATGTTACTCATAAATGACTACACAAGAATGACTTGGGTAGTATTCTTAAAAAATTCAAAATCTCTTGACAAGTTTAAGGCATTCAAGGCTCTTGTAAAGAATGAGAAGAATAGGAAGATCAAGTGCCTAAGATCTAATAAAGGAAGAGAGTTTTATTCCAATAATTTTGATTAATTTTGTGAGGTTCATGGAATAAGGAGTAATTATTAGTAGCTACGACACCTCAATAGAATGGGGTAGTGAAAAGAAAGAATTAGACAATTCAAGATATGGCTAGAACTATGCTAAATGAGTCTATACTATCTGATGGATATTGGAGAGAATTACTAAACACTATATTATACATTTTTTATAGAGGATAGACAATGGCTAATGAAAATAAGAATACTTATGAATTGTGGAAGGGAATACCTGCTAATGTGGAACACTTTGAAGTGTTTGGGAGTAAATGTTTCATCAAAAGATATGATGAATACTTAGGAAAGTTTGATTCCAAATTTGATGAAGGTAGATTATTAGGATATTCATTAATGATCTTAACCTATATATGTTATAAAAAGAGGTTAGATATGATATTTGAAAGGACCAATGTGAAGATTTATGAGATAAGGAAATCACACTCAGTCAAAAGATACTTTAGAGAATCTAGATTTCAAGAATGAAGAAGAAACTATAGAGGTGGATGAGGAAGAAAAAGAAGATAGGACTCAAAAGGTCTCTCAAGGTAGATTCAAAGAGATCACCTTGAATTTAAAATCATTGGAAACAAGAATGTAGGTATGAAAACAAGGAAAAGATTGGTAAGAAATCTAAATCAAGAGAATGTTTCTCTATTATATATATTAAACCTAAAAATCTTATATAATAAAATAAAGAATTTTTTTGGATAGATGCTAGGAATTATGATTTATACCTATTATCACTTAGATTTTCACCCATTAAGGAGTTGTATCGACTCTCCTCATCCATGTGGCACAATGGAAACAACTCACTTGCTGTGGGTAATCAATTTGGTGAGATGAATCTCTAGAAGGGATAGTTCCCTTGATGCATTGTTTGAAACACTCTTTCACTTATTGTATTTATATGAAAAGGGTTAAGAAGACAAACTTAGAAAGATAAAAGGTGATACACTAATATTGTATTTCCTCCTATTGACTAAACTTATACTAATTAGAGTAAATCAAAGCTTCTTTTACACAAAAATTATAACTCAAGATAGATTGTTACATCATTGTTTCATATGCTAGGTTCAAGAGGTATATTTATTTTTAGGAGGGATGATGAATGATACTTTGGAGAATAAAATTATATAAAACTTTTAAAATTATGATACACTAAAAGAGAACACTAATAAAGACCTATAACAATTGATCTTTTGCACACTTGGTGAACAATCAAGGATAACATGCTACAAAAGATCATCTTCTACTACACAAGACCAATAAGATTTCTAATGAGGCCAAGATATGCCCATTAAATGTATAATAAATGACCTCATCTTACTCTCTCTTTCTATTAAGTTTGATTGTATTTTGTGACTTTTATTTTGATCTGATATGAGTTAGGATGTAATTATCCATCTTTTGTTGATTGTGATTCTAATGTTTAAAAGCTCTGTAATTCCTAACAAGTGTTTTGGAAAATTAAAGTTTTGTAATAAAATAGGTCATCATCAGGTTGAAGAACAAATATGAAGTGGATTTCATGTTTTTGAAAGCATTGTAATCAATACAGCTTAGTTCTAGAACCCCTCCATGCTATTTCAAGTAGTCACATTTTTGGACTTAGTTTTAGAACTCTATATTTAGCTCTAGAATTATCTGAATTAGCTCTAGTACTCGTATAGATAAGCTCTAGAACTTTCACAGTTAAACATGGAATTGATAAATATCTATTCCAAATGGCCAGTGATTTGTCAAATCAATGATCCCATTAAATTAGGAGTAGAATTCTAATTTCCATACTTGTAGATCTAAAAAATTTATCACACAGCTAGACAACCAACCATGTCTTATTCAAGATCTATTCTGGGTGAGATTCAGTTCCATCATATCCATGAAATAGTTACAAAAATAAATGCACCACAAGTAGAAGAATATATATACAAACCTGGGAATTTAGGAAAGGGAATGAAAAATAACTGAAGAATATAGGGATAAGGATAGAATATTACATATTTGTAATACAAAATATTTTATCAATGAAATAGCCATTTTTATTTTGAAAGAGAATAAGTTGTTCAGTCCTATTTATAGGCAGATCAACGACACACTCCTCTGAGAACCAAGATCTTCATTTTTGGTCAGTATTTATATTTTATTCTCAAAAGCAAATAAGTAGCTCTGTTAAATTTATAAATGCTTCTAACCCCTTAAAGTTAAAATTTGTTGTAAATTTGCCCTTATGGGTGTTCTAGATTAAATTCTCAATTCTTTATAATTAATTTCCAAGAATTCTTCAAATGTGTGTTTATTTTCAGCAATCTATTTCATTCTGCAAATGTATGTTTATTTCCAACTATCTATTTCATTCTACATATATGTGTTCACTTCCAGCAAATTCATTTCTGTAGTGTGTGTTTAATTTCAGCAATTTTCATAGTTTTATTCCATTAAGGTTTTAACCAAGAAGTCCTTAAGACATTAAAAATCCCCCAAAACAAAACAAAAATACAAATACCTACAATCAATTACTAAATCACTAAGATTTTTCTTATTGCATATATCTTTAGACATAGCCCTAGTTAAATATGACATCAATAGAAAGTTGATTAAATGAAGGGCATAACAACACCCATCATTTTTGGCACCATCACCGGGGATCCACTGGTTGGAATTTTCTAATTACGTGTCAATAAGAGAAACAATCATACATTTAGTAATTAAAGAAATTTTCCCTAAGGTTGTCAAAAAATTTATGAGTAGACCATGAGACTCCAAGGGTAGATTTCTCCCCAAAATATCTAAACAAGAATTTCCATCACCCTCCAATTTAAATAAGGAAGTTGAGCAAGAATTGGAGGCACCATTATCTCCTACAAGACAAGAAGCAAAATTGCCATCTTTGGAATTTTTGGATCAGTCACCAAAAGTAAGTAAAACTTTAGGGAGGAGGATTATTTCTCAAGATACATTGAGGGAAAGTTTTGATTCTCAATTGAGTAGTCAACCTTTTACTCCTAACTTTTCACCATCCCCAAAGTAGACCACATACTACATTGACTAGGAAAAGGGACTAGCAATTACTAGAGAGATGGCACGAGAAGCTAGAAGAGAACCTAAGAGAACCTTTACCTATCCAATTTAGATAGAGGATGATGAAACCACTATGAAGAACATTTCACCTACACACTTTTCCATATTTAGAGGAATGTCATCTAAGGATCTTGACCAATTTTTGTTTGAGTTTAAAATACTATGTCAGACTTATGATTATAAGATAGATAATCAATAACTCAAGTTGTTTCCATCTACTCTAAAGGATGAAGCAATGAGGTGGTTTATGGGATTAACATCTAATTTTATTACCAATTTGGAACAAATGGAAACTATCTTCCTAGACAAATATCAAGATTATTATAGAGGAAGAAATAGAAAGGAGGAATTTTTAAAAATCAAACCGGAAGAAGATGAAAATATGGAAGATTATTTAGATAGATTCCTCTTTGTGAGTAAAAGATGTGGATTTGTACTTCAAGAAGATTTAAGTAAAACAATTTTTCTCAAAGGTCTAGATGATAAATCTATGGAAACCCTTGATTTAATTGGCAATGGAAACATTGCTCAATTAAGAATGGACGAAATCTTAGAAATTTATAGAAATTATTCAAGGATAAGGGGTGGACCTAGAAAAGGAAAAATGGTTAAAAATTTGAATCTAGATATAAACAAACTAATGGATGAATTGGAAAACTTTAAAATAGACATATTAGTTCAATTAACTTCCACCATGGATGGATTACAAGCCAAAGCAAATTCCCACCTTGAACCATTAGCCATGTATTGTCCTAGATGCAGGAAGAAACATGCAATAAGGGAATGTCCTTTGGATAAAATAGAAGTATGTCTTGTCTATGACTCTAAATAACATGATACTCATGATTTTTATCTTATTCCACTCATAAAAAATTAGCTCAAACAAACTAGTACATCATCCACCATAGAAGAATTGACTTTGGTTTAGAGACAACCTAGCCAAGGACAATTCATGCCAAGAACAACTCCTAATCCTTGGATGATGCCATGGGTAGCTCAAACAATACCACAAAGTTAGGGAAAGCCACCTTGGGCTCCTCAACCAACATGACATCCTTAGGATTGGGCAAGTCAATCTTGGTATTCTCAGGGACATCAACAACCTTGGGCTGGTTAAGGAAATCCTTATGCTTGGCCACAACCTAGATGGAGTCCTAGTAATTATGTGCAAGGGAAAACATATCCAAATTATAACCAACAAGCCATACTGAGACCTCTATAAAAAAATCCATAGGATACAAATATACTCCAAAAACAAATGCTAGCACATCTAGTAACAAACCCAAGAAACAAATAAACAACTCTTGTATATGAAACATAACTAGAAAAATCAACTGATCTATATGTAATGGATTGTAAAATCATGCAAACCAGATCTAGCAAAATACTTAACAGTCCACCTATTTAATCAATGAGATGACTGAAGAATCTAAAACTCATATCCCGATTGCACCTAAGGAAGATGAAAAAAAAGATAGGGAATTAGAAGGAAATTCTCCTACGATTCTTTTTCTAGAAAGATTTAAAGAAGCCATAGAAATTAAGGAATCTGAATTGGTGTAGGAACTAAGAAGATTGAATATTGAAATACCATTATTATAAGTAATTAAGGATATCCTAGAGTTGAACAAGTTAATAAAACTATTATGTTTTAAAAAACTTAGAAGAAAAAACTAGTACCCTAGGATTATTCAAGTAGACAGGAAACTTGCTAATTTATTAGCAAGAACACTCCTACTTCCCAACTATGGAGATCATGGAAGCCCTGTTATTTCTGTCTCTATAGGAAATAAGGATATGCATAATGTTTTTATTTATTTGGGAGAAGCTATCAATGTAATGATAATGGATACTTTGAAAACATTAGCATTAATAGGCATACAACCTACTAACACCATATTGCAGATGGCAGACTAGTCTATAGCAAAACTAGGAGTTATTGAAGATGTGGCAGTAATGGTGGAATCATGCGAATATCCAATCAACTTCCTTATCTTATAACCAAAAGGTAAAACACTTAGTTATCCCATCATTTTGAGGAGACCATGGTTAGCTATAACTGCTGCCTTAATTGATTGCAGGTAAGTGATATGAGTATTTCCAATGGTAAGAATTCAAAGCAAATTTCATTATATCCCTCTGCATGACCTTTTATTGATAATCAAGCAAAATTATGGGTTGATAATCTTGATATTAATGAGAAAAATTTGTCTTCTTTGGCTATGATAACATTGTAGGATCATGTACAAGAAATAGAAGATATAGTTAATCCTTCATTGAATGAACATCAATTGTCATTGGAATAGTCGAGATTAGTTCTAGAACTTGCAGAATCTATTCTAGAACCATCACAATTAGTTTCAGAACCACGCCAACAACAATTCCCTACAAATGAAGATAAGTTTGCTTTAGAGGAAAAAGATTTCTCTTGGGGAGAGAAAGGATTTGTAGCTTTAGCTTTACAAATATCAGCTGATGATGATTTTTTTTTGGAAAATAACAATAGTGAGGAATTAAAGCTACACCAAGATAAGTATCATAACTCTTCCTACTATCCTTTGTCCAGCATTTTGTCTCAAGTAACTTTCAAAGATGTTGCTACATATCATATGTTGTTACCACATGCCTATCCACTAAACACCTTAATGGAATCCCTTTAACAAATCAGTTCATCATATACTAGTACCAAACATGTTGAAATTCAACCAGGAATTTTTTTGAATATTAATAGTTGGTTAATGAATTATGAAGAAGCCAAATTGTTTGATGTTTTGAAGGATCATAATAAATATTTTGCTTGGGACTATAGAGACATGAAGGGAATTCATGCAAGTATCTACACCAATCACATTTACACTAAAATTATTAGACCAGTTAGACAACCTCAGAGAAGGATTAATCCAACCTTAAGAGATATAGTCAAACAAGAAATTGAAAAACTATTGCAAGTAGGTTTTATCTACCCTATCTCAGATAGCCAACATGTGTCTCCTCTTGAAACTGTCCTTAAAAAAATGGAAAATAGAGAATTTATGTTGACTATAGGGAACTAAACAAAGCCACCCTGATTGATTATTTTCCCTTACCATTCATAGATCAAGTCTTAGACAACCTTTTAGGTAAACAACACTTTTCCTTCTTAGATGAATCTAGTGGATACAATCTAATCAAAGTTGCTACTGAGGATCAGGACAAAACTACATTTACTTGTCCATGGGGTACCTTTGCTTATAGGGTATTGCCATTTGGACTATGTAATGCTCCAGAAACCTTTTAAATAGTTGTATTAGCAATTTTTGTAGACCAAACAAATGACTATGCAGAGGTATATATGAATGAATCTACTGTGCATAGAGATACATTTGATGATGCCTTGAAAAATTTGGATAGATTATTAACAAGATGTGAACAACATCGCTTTTCTCTTAGTCATGATAAATGTTTGATGATGGTTGATGAAGGGAACATATTAGGACACTGTTGTTCCCCAAAAATGTCAGCTATTTTTGGGACAACATTTGAATTATTTTGGTCCTACAGACCAAAATAATCTCTTCCTTTTCCAAATTTTGTCTTGAGCATTCAAATTCCTCATTTTTCAAGCTTTTCAAGAATCTACGAACTACAAACAAGCTCATTTCTATAGGTTCAACAGGCTTCACAACTTCTACAGTTGTGTTCAATCAAAAGAATTGGTTTCTAAAAATTGGTCATTATTGGAATTGGTTCATCGCCTTTGTTCAAACAAAAATTTCCATCGACAAGCATCAGTAGCAGGTTCAACATTTGGTTCATCCACTTAGCTTTAGTGATTTGATTCATTCTTTGGTTCAATCAAATAGTTTGTTAGTCAGTTCAAAGATTTGTTTGAAACGTTGAACCAAAATTTGGTTCAACGTCTTGGTTCAATGAAAAGGTTCAAAGCCTTGGTTCAATAGTTAGTTCAAAGACATGGTTCAAAGGCAAGTTCAATGTTCAGTTCAATACTTAGTTCATCATCTTGATTCATTCAAATTGAACCATCAGTTTGAACCATTTTTGGTTCAATCGATTGGTTCAATGTCTTGGTTCAACAGAATGGTTCATCGTCAAAGTTCAAAGAAGCCCAAAGGCCATTCAAAAGACTGCCCAAAAGGTAGATACCCTTGCGGGAAGCTCTTCCTGACTCAAAATGGGTCATTTCTTAAGGCTAAAAAGGACAAGTACAATCCAAAAAAGTGCCAAATAGAAAAGCCAAAAGAAGACAAAGGAATGACGCGTCCAAAAATGTCAAATTCAACACAGTGAATTAGCCATTGATCCTTTAAACATACAGACTGGAATACATTTGTAGATCTCAAAGCCAAGACCAGCAAAAAGAGGAGAGGGGACAAAATAGTAAATTAAATCTAGGGCCCAATTCAATTAACCAGAAAAGGAAGAATGATGAAAATAAGATCAGATCACCAAGAGAACATTGGAAGTTGTAACTTTCAATAAGCGTGACTTATTTCCTTGCATTGATAAAATCAAATGGGTAAAGAGCCCCTAAGTTTTGGTGTGTCTCTTTAACAGATTCCAATGTAAAATGATGTATTGATTGTTCCCAAGTCCTTCTTGAAGAGGCTATATAAGGGACT
Source organism: Torreya grandis (assembly GCA_037957365.1). Taxonomy (NCBI): domain Eukaryota; kingdom Viridiplantae; phylum Streptophyta; class Pinopsida; order Cupressales; family Taxaceae; genus Torreya; species Torreya grandis. The sequence continues at coordinate 1,543,974 of JARHVA010003273.1, read as the reverse complement.
TTCTTCTATTGTAATAAGCATCTCTTTTTTGACATTTAGAATGAAACTCTACCCAAATTGTAAGGCATTACTTAGAGTTTGAGCTCAGATTGCCGATCATATTTTATTATTGGAATAAGAAAGCAAGTGGCTTTTCAAAATTTGTGTTGTAATATCTTTATTATTGAGGAAATTGTTCTTATGTCTTTTTCTTCAATATATCTTCTATTCCTTTAATTCAACAAGTAGAATTAATGACAACAGTCAAAAAGGTGTCCTAAAGAGTCGATTGTGGAGAGACTTTGTGCCCCCATAATCACCTTTAGTTTGTTTTCTTTTCATTTCTGTGTAAAGGACCTTGAGGTGACTTTGTGCCCTCATTGTCCTTTGTATCTTATTCTTCAGCAATCTAGGTGAAGACTTTGAGCTGCATCTCAATTTGCTGGTTGTCACATCTTTTGCTACATTTTGTTGTTATTGCTTGGAGTATTCTTGTGGTTTGCTGAATAGTACTTTTGAAAGAAGAGAAGTATTGTCTATCATTTACCCTAAGTTTTTCCTTTGATCTATGCACACCATCTCTAAAGAAAGAGAGATGGATGGTTTGTCCTACCCATGAGTATTATTTTCTATATATATATATATAGCATACCTACAGGGAACCTCCCCTTGATGAGAGGAGAGATTAGTGTCTTTCTGATGTGGTAAAACTACACATTTGGATGACTAATCTTCCTACTTTGGCTGATCAGACCTATTTTGTTTATCAGTATGCTGATTGACAAAATATTCAACCAATAATTTTTGGCGACTCCATTGGGGAAAGAGAGCATAGTTTGAAGTCTCAAACTTCAAGCTGAAGTAGAGCCTGCTCTTTTCCAATTTTTATTCTGTAATCTAGAAACTTCATGATATACCAAAGGGCAAAAATTCCAAGGTGTTGTAGACCCTACTTTTGAGTTGGTGCGATAGAGTAATTTTGAGTTGTTTCCTCCACAATCTCAACTTGGACAAACTGTTGGTCAAGCCTTGCCTACCCACACTCCACCTGGATTAGTGATCCCACTTTTTCATAATCAAATCATGGCTCAAGGACCCTGGGGTAATTCTTTTGGTCCCCTAAATTTGACTTCACCTTTGCATGAGCTTCCATGTAGTTCAAAGAAGAACTTCCCTAAATTTTTTGGTGATGGGAAGGTTCATCCTAATGAACACATTACAACTTCCAGCATAGCCTGCGAGGTAATAGGGGTGGAATTTGAAGATATAACAGTCAGGCTATTTGTGGAGACACTACAAGATTCTACTACTGACTAGTTTTACCACCTATAGGCTGGGTCAGTGATTAATTGGGACACTTTGAAAGACAAATTTGAAGCAAGATTCAAGCCTACAGAAGATGCACATGCCTTGCTGGCCCAACTCACTTAGATGAAGAAGGAGCCTCATGAGCCTATGAGGGAGTTTATTGCCAGGTTCAACAAGCTGAGGCACAGGATTCCCTTAGCTACCCAACCAATAGCCAAAACCTCAAATGCTTCTTCATCAAATCATAATTACCTAAAGTGAGTTTCTTGCTAAGACGGGCTAGACACGTAGACCTTGTTGCTAATCAGGACTTGGCTACTGAGGTATACACTGATCTTATCTTAGCTAGAAAGATAAGGAGAGACCCTAATAAATGAAAATACTCTTCATCTTCTGAGTACTCCCTTATAGTCACTACTGACCCAATGGTAAAAAATCTAGCAAATGAAATGTTAGCTCTGAGAAAGCAAGTGGCGCAAGGGATGTCATCTACTCCTGCATATAGAGATATGCCCAAGCGGGCTTTCCAGAATCAGGTGTACCAAGGCAATTATACTAGAAATTAGGGACAACAAAATTGCCTTCCTCCTCCAAAGAGGAATCTTACCCTTGAAGCACCTCCAAACAACTCAGCAGTTGGATATCTTGAAGCTAAAATGAATTTTTCATTCCAGTCTAAGTTAAATCCCAAAGATGATGCTAATCTCTTCATTGAGGAAGAAGAAGAATTAGTTGGTGACTCCCATATTAGTTTCTTGAACTATCAAGATGAACCCAAAAGTGAAGGCCATGCAGCTGAGGGGTCATACACTATATTTACCTAGTCTAAAAATCAATCAGCTCAATAAGCTAATAAAGAGAAAGTAGAGGAGCGACCTCAATTAGCAGTTTCAATTGCTAAGGACCCAGTGGTTTCAAGAAAGGTAAATACCCCTATGCCTTCTACTTCAATTTCACAGTCCAATCCTCCCCCTTTAAAAAATGAAAAGGATGAACTTCCATCCTCTGCTCTTAGCTCATTCTAGGCATTTGATATCATTGACCATGTAAAGAGAACCAAAATTCAAATGTCTAAATTTGAATTTTTGCAGTCCCATCTTGAGTAGTTAGACAGATTGGTTTAATGTGTTAAAAATCAAAACATCCATGTTGAGCAAATGATCCCCAAGGTGACACATGATGCTGCCAAAAATGCACCCACCAGGAACAACCTTGTGGTCGCTCCCCCTGCTGCTCCCAGTAGGACTGAACCTTTTTATGTCATATTGCTGATAAATGGATATAAGTTGAATAATTACATCATTGATTCTAGAGCTTCAGACAATGTCATGCTTGCCAAAGTGGCTGAATCTCTTGGTCTCACACTAACCAAGACATTTGGGAGATGTTTCTCCATGGAGAATAAGCAAGTACCATTGCTAGGACAAATCAAAGATGCCCAATTTGCATTTGCAGCCTTTCCAACTAAGAGAATTAAGATGACTGTCTTGGTGACTGACATCCCAGCATCTTATGGCATTTTGCCTGGATGAAATTTTTACAAGGATGTGGGAGGTGAATTAAGCATGGATCTATCTAAGGCAAGGATCCCTGTCCAAGGCATGATGAAGAGATTGCTCCCTGAAAAGGAAGCATAATTTGTGGTGACTCAGACATCAGCCCCCAAAGCTCAAATTCTTTTTGAATCTGTAGTTATGGGTAATTAATTTTTGTCTACAAATGAAGTGCATGAAACACCTGAAAGTATTAACTCAAAAATTAGTTCAACAAGAATAGTAGAAAAATTGGTAGGCTGTAGTACAAACCAAGAAGGATTCTCTATTTATGATGAAGAAAAGGCAGTATCAGATGAAATATGGACTTTGGAATTTGATGGCAGCTATTCTTCTATCAGTTTAGGGGCTGGGATTGTTTTGATATCTTCTCAAGGAGATATATTCCCTTCATCATACAAATTGCAATTTAGCAATACTAATAATATAGCTGAATATGAATCTTTGTTGCTGGGCATGAAGGCTGCTCAAGAAAAAGACATTAAGTTTCTTCATGCCAAAGGAGATGCTGAATTAATAGTTTGCCAAGTGAGGAATTTATATCAAACTAAGAATGAAAGATTACACCACTACCGCAACTTGGCTTGGGACCAAATTGAAATTTTTGATTCTTTCAACATTTTTGCCATACCTAGAGAGTTTAATGACAGAGCTGATGCACTTGCTATTTCAAGAACTCTCTTAGTTCCTCATTCAAATTTCAAAGAAGACGGGTATACCATTGAGCTAGTTTATCGGCCAAGTTTTTCTGACAATGCTGATCATTGGCAAGTGTTTAATGATGATCATCAAATCATTGCCTTCTTGGAATGAAAAAATAATTTTGAATAGTTATGTTTTGAAGGTAGTGAACCTTAGAAGAATGAATCTACGTCAAAATTCAACTCAGATATAAATGAAGAATTATTGCAACTGAAAGGAAACAAAATTCCCAAAGGCCTAGTTTCTCTTGAAAAGCTATTTGACAAACATGATAGATTCATTAAACAACATCAAACAGACTCGAGTTTCTCTCAAGGATTTGATCAAGTGAATCTGTCTATTGAAGAAAATCCCAAGATAATCAATATTGGTAAGTGTTACACCCTTGAAGAAAGATTCAAGTTCACTTCTTTACTCTATCAATACATGGATGTCTTAACATATTCTTATGAAGACTTGAAGTCTCTCAGACCAGATGAAATCTACCATAACATTCCTCTCAAGGCTGACTCAATGCCATACAAACAAAAATTGAGACAATATAATATGAAGATGTCAGGTACTATTATGTATGAGATACAAAAGATGTTAAATGCTAGAATCATCTTCCCAATCCATCATTCTACATGGATTGCAAACATAGTGCCTGTAAGGAAGAAAAATGGTGAAATTTGCATTTGTGTAGATTTTAGAAATCTGAGTCAAGCATCTTTGAAGGATAATTATCCTTTACCAATTATGGATCAAGTGCTTCAAACATTGACAAGTGCAGAGATGTTATCAATGCTAGATGGTTTCTCAGATTATAATCATGTTGAAGCTGGTGAAATAGACCAATACAAGACTACATTCACTACACTTTGGGGTACATTTGCATATAAGAGAATGCCTTTTGGTCTAATAAATGATGGTGCTAATTTTTAGAGAGCTATGAATCTGGCTTTCAAATATGAGATTGGTAAATTCATAGTAGTATACCTTGATGATTTGATAGTCTTTTCAAAGCATCAATCTGATCATGTACATCACCTATAACAAGTGCTGGAGTGCTACCGCCAGAATGGTATTTCCTTAAATCCTAAAAAGTCTATTTTTGGAGTAATAGAGGGGAAACTCCTTGGACACATTATGTCTAAAGAAGGCATAAAAATTGACTCAGACAAAGTCAAGTCTATTCAAGATCTTAATCTACCTACAAATAAGAATGCTATTCATTCTTTCTTTAAAAAGGTGAATTTCTTACAGAGATTCATCCCTAATTTTTTTGAGAAGACTAGACATATTGTGAACATGATGAAAGGGAAGACTGTCTTCAGCTGGACTAAAGAAGGCAAATCAGCATTTTAAGATATCAAGACTACCATTGCTCACACCCCTACCTTGGTTTGTCCAAATTACCACAAAGATTTCATCATATATAGCTATGCATCTGAGCATACTCTTTCAACAATTCTTGTTCAATAAGACAAAGAAGATATGGAATCCCCCATCTCTTTTATGAGTTTCCCTCTCAAAACCCATGAAATGAAGTATTCAAATATAGAGAAGCATGCCTATGCATTGGTAAAAGTAGTCAAATATTTCCACTTTTATATTCTGAATTCACATACTACTGCCTTAGTTCCTGACACTACAGTCAAGTCTATATTAACTTAGCAGGAGTTTGGCACAAAGAGAGGTAATTAGATTGCAAAGATCTAAGAATTTGATCTGGATATCAAACCAACAAAGCTGGTTAGAGGTAAAGGCCTTTGCCAATTAATGGCTGAAAATAAACTAGAAGATACATAGCATGAAGAAGCTGAAGTGGAAAATATGCCAACAATCCTTTTTGTCTCCACTACCAATGAATGGTACTCAGGTATTGCCTATTTTCTAACTTATGGTGAATGTCCTACTCATTTGTCTTAAAAAGAAAGGAGGACTATCAGGTTGAAAGCTATCAATTTTATCCTTTAGGATAATGGCCTGTACAAGAGAAGCATAGATGGAGTATTCCTTCACTGTGTAGATAAGGAGCAACAAACCCAGCTTTTGAAATCTTTCCACAATCTAGCCTATGGAAGACATTTTTTAGCTTTTGTAACTACTCACAAGATTCTACGAGCCAGGTATTATTAGCCAACTCTTTTCTAAGATGCACATAAGTGGGTGAGAAAATGTGAACTCTGTCAGTAATTTGTTGGAAGACCCAAGTTGGCTGCCCTACCTCTCAAGCCAGTAATCATAGAAGAACCTTTCCAGCAATGGGGACTTGATTTTATTGGGACAATAAACCCATCTTCAAGTGCTGGACATGATTATGTCCTTACAACAACAGATTATTTCACGAAGTGGGTAGAAGCAATCCCAACTAAGCATGCTACTTCAGAAGTTATATGCAATTTCCTCAAAGAGAATATCATTTCCAAGTTTGGATTTTCAATCAAAATTGTTACTGCTAATGTAGATTTTTTCACCTCTCAATAAATTACACAATTTTTTTCCATTATGGAATTATACTCTCTCACTCTTCTGATTATTTTCCACAAGGGAATGGATAAGCTGAATCCAGCAACAAGAATCTGGTAACTATTATCAAGAAGCTAGCAAATGACAATCAAAGGACATGGCATAAAGCATTGGTTGATGCTCTATGGGTAGACAAAATCACACCAAAAAGGGAAATTGGTATGTCTCCTTTTCAACTTCTTTACAGTATTAATGCTGAGATACCAATCACCTTGGAGTTACTAGCCTTGAAATTGGTGAAGGCCATTAAAGATCAGACATATGAGAGTTCTCTTGACAAAAGAATAATGTACCTGATTTAGCTAGAAGAATAGAGAACCATGGTGGTGGATTGAATTGCTGCTCACCAAACTATGGTAAAGAAACTCTTTGATGAGAAGGCCAAAAATCATGATTTCTAGATTGGGGATCAAGTCCTGCTATGGGACAAAAGAAGAGAACCAAAGGGAATGCATGGAAAGTTTGACTCCCTTTGGAGAGGCCCATTTATAATTCATCAACACATTGGTGAAAATAGATTTCTATTTAAATACCAAGATGGCACACTCTTTTCTCTACCCCACAATGGGTAGCATCTGAAACACTTCAATTCTTGAAGTATCAGATCATTGCCTCTATATATATGTATATTTGTACAATTTTTAATTCTATTTTGTTTCATTTATTTTCATTTTTGAAGCCTTTCATTTCTAGGTAGCATGACTTTGTAACCCAATGGTACACATGAAGACACTAGAGATTCTGGATTCTACTCCTTTTATTTCTTTTTGCAATTAACAAAAGTTCCCCAATTGGAGCCAGCTGTTGTTCCCCAAAAATGTCAGCTATTTTTGGGACAACATTTGAATTATTTTGGTCTTACAGACCAAAATAATCTCTTCCTTTTCCAAATTTTGTCTTGAGCATTCAAATTCCTCATTTTTCAAGCTTTTCATAAATCTACGAACTGTAAATAGGATCATTTCTAAAGGTTGAACAGGTTTCACGACTTCTGCAGGTGTGTTCAATCAAAAGAATTAGTTTCTAACAATTCATCATTATTGGAATTGGTTCATCACCTTGGTTCAAACATAAATTTACATCACCAAGCATCAAAAATAGGTTCAACATTTGGTTCATCCACTTAGCTTTAGTGCTTTGATTCATTCTTTGGTTCAATCAAATGGTTCGTCAATCGGTTCAAAGCTTTATTCGAAACGTTGAACCAAAATTTGGTTCAACATATTGGTTCAATGAAAAGGTTCAAAGCCTTGGTTCGATGATTAGTTCAAAGACATGGTTCAAAGGCAAGTTCAATGTTCAGTTTAATGCTTAGTTCATCAACTCGGTTCATTCAAATTGAACCATCGACTTGAACCATTTTTGGTTCAACCGATTGGTTCAATGTCTTGGTTCAATGAAATGGTTCATTGTCAAAGTTCAAAGAAGCCCGAAGGCCATTCAAAAGACTACCCAAAAGGTAGGTACCCTTGTGGGAAGATCTTCTCGACTCAAAATGGGTCATTTCTTAAGGCCCGAAAGGACAAGTGCAATCCAAAAAAGTGCCAAATAGAAAAGCCGAAAGAAGATAAAGGAATGACGTGCCCAAAAATGTCAAATTCAACACAGTGAACTAGCCATTGATCCTTTAAACATACAGACCAAAATACATTCACAAATCTCAAAGCCAAGATTAGCAGAAAGCAGAGAGGGGATATAGTAGTAAATTAAATCCAGGGCCCAATTCAATTAACTAAAAAAGGAGGAATGATAAAGATAAGATCAAATCACCAGGAGAACATTGGAAGTTGCAACTTTTAATAAGCATGACTTATTTCCTTGTATTGATAAAATCAAATGGGTAAAGAGCCCTTAAGTTCTAGCGTCTCTTTAACAGATTCCAACGCAAAATGATGTATTGATTATTCCCAAGTCCTTCTTGAAGAGGCTATATAAGGGACTTTCTTCTATTGTAATAAGCATCTCTTTTTTGACATTTAGAATGAAACTCTACCCAAATTGTAAGGCATTACTTAGACTTTGAGCTCAAATTGCCGATCATATTTTTTTACTGGAATAAGAAAGCAAGTGGTTTTTCAGACTTTGTGCTATGATATTTTTATTATTGAGAAAATTATTCTTGTCTTTTTCTTTAATATATCTTCTATTCTATTAATTCAATAAGTAGAATTAGTGACAACAGTCAAAAAGGTGTCCTAAAGAGTTGACTATGGAGAGACATTATGCCCCCATAATTGCCTTTAGTTTGTTTTCTTTTCATTTCTGTGTAAAGGACCTTGAGGTGACTTTGTGCCCTCATTGTCCTTCATATCTTATTCTTGAGCAATCTAGGTGAAGACTTTGAGCTGCATCTTGATTTGCTGGTTATCACATCCTTTGCTACATTTTGTTGTTACTGCTAGGAGTATTCTTGTGGTTTGCTAAATAGTACTTTTGAAAGAAGAGAAAAATTGTCTATCATTTCCCCTAAGTTTTTCTTTTGATTTGTGCACATAATCTCTAAAGAAAGAGAGATGGATGGTTTGTCCTACCCATGAGTATTATTTTCTATATATATATATAACATACCTACAAGGAACCTCCCCTTGATGAGAGGAGAGATTAGTGTCTTTCTGATGTGGTAAAACTACACATTTGGATGACTAATCTTCCTACTTTGGCTGATCAGACCTATTTTGTTTATCAGTACACTGATTGACAAAATATTCAACCAACAGACACCATATTTCAAAAAGAGGAATTTAGGTTGACCGAAATAAAATCAATATTATTTTAGACTTGCCTATTCCTCAAAACCCCACATATATTAAGTCATTTTTAGGGCATGCTAGATACTATAGGTGCTTTATCAAGGATTTTAGTAAAATTGTTGCCCCCATATTTAAGTTGCTTACCAAGGACTGTGAATTTATTTGAGATGAAAAGTGTCAACATGCTTTTGAAGAAATTAAAGAAAATTTAGTAATTGACCTAATATTAAAAGGACCTAATTGGGAGAAACCTTTTCACATCCAAACTGATGCCTCAAATACCTTAATTGGTGCAATTTTGGGATAGAAAGATGAATAAGGAAGAATGTATGATATTTACTACCTTAGTACAAATCTTACTTCCATTGAACGAAATTACATTACCACTGAAAAAGAATTTTTGGCTGTGTTCTATGCAATCAATAAATTTAGATATTACATTATAGGGTACAAAATATTTGTACATACAGATCATTCAACAATTAAATATTTAATGAATAAACCAGTGGTTGGAGGTAGAATAATTAGATGGTTATTACTTCTACAAGAATTTGATATTACCATTATGGACAGTCTAGGCAAATCTAATGTGGTAGTTGATTTCTTGTCAAGATTGACCACTATAGGGGAGCAGGATCCAGTTAAGGAAAACTTTCTAGATGAACAATTGTTTGTTATTTTAGCTAATGCACCATGGTTTGCTGACATGGGAAATTATCTTGAAATAGGGAAGTTTCCTCCTTTCACTAAAAAATAAATAAAGAAGTTAATCAAAACTAGTGCACAGTTCAAATGGTTAAATGGAATGCTATTTAAATGTGGTCCTGATTTGGTTTTACGTAGGTGTGTAAGAGAAGATGAAATCTTTGACATTCTTTGGGCATGTCATGCTGAACCAAGTAGAGGACACTATTTAGTGAATAGAATAGATCACAAGATACTTGGCACTAGTTACTATTGGCCATCTCTGTACAAAGATGTGAAGAGATATATCGGGTGGTGTGATCCTTGTCAAAGGATGGGACAACTAACTGTTACCAATGAAATGCCTCTGCAATGACAAGTAGTGATTGAACCATTTGAAAGATGGGGGTTAGATTTTTTTGGACCCTTTAATCCTCCTTCATAGGGAAAAGAGCACATTCTTGTGTGTAATGATTATGTAACAAAGTGGGTAGAAGTGTAAGCTTTAACAAATGCCACTAAAGAAGTAGTTGCTAATTTCCTTTGGCATAGAATTATGGTAAAATTTGGAGCACTAAGAAGCTTAGTTTCATATTAGGGACCACAATTTATGTCCAAAATGATCTATGCTTTCACAATATATTCTCAGATCAATCATTGGAAGTCATCTCCCTATCACCCGCAAGCAAATGGATAATTTGAAGTAATAAATAGATAATTGGAAAATATCCTCACTAAAATAGTTGAAGCAGAAAGAAGAGATTGGGTAAAAAGACTACCTGAAGCTATCTAGGCTTACAATACAACTTGGAAAACTACAATAGGGTTTTCACCATATGAGTTAGTCTATGGGAAAATTCCCTTATTTCCTATTGAGTTTGAACTATAGACATTAAGGACAATAGATAAGGTGGGAATTGAATTGGATGTAACTCAAAAGGAGCGAATCCTTCAACTCAATGAATTAGATGAATTAAGAATGGAAGCACTTCACTAAACAGAGGTAATCCAAGATCAAAGGAAGTAATGGCATGATTCACATATCAAGGAAAGGCAAATCAAAGTAGGAGACTGGGTATTGCTATTTTATTCTAGGTACCAATAATTCAAAGGAAAATTAAGAACTAGATGGTTGGGACCTTATCAGATCAAGTAGATATTTGACAATGGTTCTATCCAGTTACTTCCCATTGATGGTAGTAGAAGAATACTTTTGGTCAATGGACACAGGCTAAAAATTTATAGGAAGCCTCCGAATAAGGATGAATTTTTGAAGCAAATTAAAGAAAACAAAGAATTTGATCATCTGGAAGAACCCAGTTCTTCCAAAATGATCAAATAATCAGATGAAAAGATCCAGAATAAAGGGAAGAGGATGAAAACTAGTAAGTGGCATTCTCATCTTCATATATATATATATATATAAATATAATCAATCTCTCAAAGATCAATTGAAAACCAGCAATGGTCATTGATCTTCTAAATGGGTAATTCAAATAAAACTTTTTTTTGAATTTTAACTATTTTCTAACCATTTTTCAAGAATGATGAGTCATCATGATGGAGGGATTACATCAGCAAGGATGATAATTATGTTTTAAACTTATTAAAGGTTATGTTGAAAGTTTGCATGTGTGATTAGACATGATTTAGAAGATTAATATGATGAGTCATCTATTGTACATCATGGTTAAATGTGCAAAATCATGAGAAGGATATTGATGATGGAATGAGTTGGTGGATAGTCATAAAGAATCATTCTTGTTATTGAATCAACAAATTAAAAGCTAGCTATAGAAAAATTTCAAAAGAGATACAATGAATTAACTCTGTCAATTTTGTAATTGAGTGTAGTTATTCCATAGCCAAATTCACTAGTTCTGCAATTGAGTATAGTAATTTTACAACCAAATTTGCTAGATCAGCAATTGAATCTACTAATTCTATAGCCAAAATCATTAGTTCCATTAATAAGAGGAGAAACCTTCAGCTAACCTGTGTAGGATTAAAGAAGAATGAATCATGGGAATTAAAAAAAAATCAAAACTAGAAGATGATACCCAGCTCCTTATAGATGAAGAAGTAGCAACTATGTTTTAAGAGGTAGGATGGTTGGAGTTTCTGAGAAAATTTCCCAAATATAATGGTGAATTAGTAAGAGAATTTTTTATCAATTTATAGAAAACAAGGGCAAAGATTAGGAAGGTTTTCATTCATTTTTTTGTGAATATAATAAGTGAGATGTCTAGAATACCAATAATGCATGTCCCAAACCATGTCAAGGGGACATTAAAAGACCTAGTTGAAACCCTATTGAAAGAGGGGGAAGCTGAACCCTAGTATATTTATAACACAAACAAAATCATCAATGGAGTCAAAAGGGCCAGCTTACCCAAACCCTTTGACAGAGTAGCATTTTGGATAGTTAAGTATTTAACCTATGATGGACAATTTGGGATAGTAGGAAAAGAAGTCCTAAAAATCCTTATACACCTTAGATATGGAGCCAAAAAACTAGAATATATAGTAAACCTTCTAGGCTTTCTTTTTGACTCCATCCATACAATGGCCCAGAGGTATTCTTGGGGTGTAGGAACAATTAGACATTGTGGGTTAGTGCATTTAGTATGCCAGCACCATTTTCTTTCAAAGAAAAATGGGAAAGAAATGTGGGAAAAATTTCTTGGCAAATTTGGGAAAAATGATAGTATTTCTAGAAGAACAATAACGACTCCTCTTGCTCCTTTAGTTCATTTGAAAATTGATACCATTACTGAGGAAAAGAAAAGACTAGGGGAAGAGGAAGTATCAAAAAGAAGAAAATATGGAAGAAAAATTAATATTGTATACCCTACTGTACCTTCTCAAGAAATTTCTTCTTCTACAGAAGCTACATAAGAAATGATACCTATCTCTGACAGTGATAGTTCACTTAAGCCTGAGCAAAAGGTGAACATCAGAAGTTCTAAGAGGAGACCTGTGTCTACATATTTTGAGGCTCCTCAAGGAAGATGACATCATAAAAGGTCTAAAGAAATTCTAGAGGAGATGAAACAACAAGAAAAGCTGGAAATTGAAGCTGCTGATATTTTGGGTAACATGGCCATGACTCCTCTTAGACCAAGCCAAATAGAAAAGGTAAAAGAAGATGAAAGATTTGAGGATCTATTTTTCCAATAAATGGGTGAGACAACAACACGATCACATGAAGAAGATGAACAAACATCTTGGAGAAGGAAAGGGAAATACCCTATGGTGGAAGAAGAATGCTTAACTCCCTAGGAAATTTTAGAAAAAGAACAAAACCAATAGATTAGATAGGCTCTATTTTGTCTAGAGTAGATCTCATTATCAAGGAAAAGGATGAGGAATTGAATTTCCTCAAACACAAATTAGAATATAAATAAATGCTCCTTGAAGAATTAACAAACCAATTCACAGCCAAGACTAAAGAATTAGCAGAGATTAAAAGGTAACTAATGGAGAATGAGGAAAAATATACAATATAGACCTCTATGTCAATAGTCTCTACATAGACTAATTTGAATTATCTACCACTCAAGTAGTTATGGGATGATATATGCAGAGAACTCAGTGTAATCCAGGCATCTAATACAGACTTGAAAAGCAAACTAGAAGAAGAAAAGAAAGCAAGGAAGGAATGGGAAGAAAAATTTTACAAGGAGGAAAATGATAAGTATAAATGTCTTATGAAGATACAAATAGTTTGTATGATGAGTTAGAAACTACTTGCATGTAGAAGAGCTTCTCCTGCATATATCATGTTTTTAGAGGAACAATTCATTCACTGGTAGTTGGAAAGGATAGCATGTGGCCTTCCACATGAAATAAAAGATGAAGCTGATTTCTCGACTGCCTACTCAACCAATATAGAATAGAAAATATTCTCTGTGAATTTTACCTCTGTAATTTCATGCTAGAAAGAAATACAGGTTTTATGATCAATTTGTATGTAGGGGAAAGCTAGCTTAACACATTTGTCTATGTTATTCAAAATAAAATTACATGGAAAGAAAGGGAGTCTGAACATTGGTTAAAGGCTAGTTCATTTGGTCTCTGTATGAGAATTCATTATGGTAACCCACTCACCTTTGCTACACATTTCTAATCTTATGCATTTAATGACAAGTTCAGGGGACCTTATCTTTTCAATTTACAAAAAAGCATGGATGTCTTCACCTCTTATGAGAAGGCAAATTTTGATAATATCTATGATGCATGTTTAAAAATATGGGAATTTGTCTTGGTGGCATTGAAAATAAGGGAAGTAATATCCCCTTCAAATTTGATTTGGAGTCTAAAAAGGGAAAAAGCCTTATGCAAAATAATTCCTTAGATCAATGAAACTCCCCTATGCATATGGATAGGCATGTGAACAAGGCCACCTCTACTTCTCACTCCCATATCTCCTTGGCAAAATAGAGAACCTCAAAATCCTACTCAATTTGCGGAATGGAAAAGGAAAGTAGAAGTAAGATCAGGGTATAGTACCTCTAAATCAAAGCATTAGGATATTTAGTTCTAGTTATTTGATCTGAGCAATCAAATGGAATGTAGAATATATAATCCCAAATTTGAAGAGTAAAATTTGTAAAGAGACTTACAAACAAGTAAGTATGGGGGAAATGATGAGGCCAGGGTATGCCTGTTAAATGTATAATAAATGACCTCATCTTACTCTCTCTTTCTATTAAGTTTGATTGCATTTTGTGACTTTTATTTTGATTTGATATGAGTTAGGATGTAATTATCCATCTTTTATTGATTGTGATTATAACGTTTAAAAGCTCTATAATTCCTAAAAAGTGTTTTGGAAAATTCATGTTTTGTAATAAAACAAGTCATGATCAGGCTAAAGAACAAATATGAAGTGGATTGCATGTTTTTGAAAACATTGGAATGAATATAGTTTAGTTCTGAAACCCCTCCATGCTATTTAAAGTAGTCACATTTTCATACTTAGTTTTGAAAATCTATATTTAGCTTTGGAATTATCTGAATTAGCTCTGATACTCCTGTAGATAAGCTCTGGAACTTTCACAGTTAAACATGGCAATGATAAAGATCTATTCCAAATGGCCAATGATCTATCAAATCAATGATCCCATTAAATTAGGAGTAGAGTTCTAATTTACATACTTGTAGATCTAAAACATTTATCACACAGCTAGATAGCTAGCCATGTCTTATTCAACATCTATTCTGGGCATGATTCGGTTCCATTATATCCATGAAATAGTTACAACAATCAATGCACCACAAGTAGAATAATATATATACAAACTTGGGAATTTAGGAAAGGGAGTGAAAAATAATTGAAGAGTATAGGGATAAGGATAGAATAGTACATCTTTGTAATACATAACATTTTATCAATGAAATATCCATTTCTATTTTGAAAGAGAATTAAGTTGTTTAGTCTTGTTTCTAGGCAGAGTAAGGGCCCACTCCTCCAAGAACTAGGATCTTCATTTTTGGTCGATATTTATATTTTATTCTCAAAATCAAATAGGTAGCTCTATTAAATTTATAAATGCTTCTAACCCCTTAAAGTTAAAATTTGTTGTAGATTTGCCCTACGGGTGTTCTAGATTAAATTCTCATTTCTTTGCAATTAATTTCCAACCATTCTACAAACGTGTGTTTATTTCTAGAAATTTATTTCATTCTACAAATATGTATTTATTTCCATCAATCTATTTCATTCTGCAAACATGTGTTTACTTCCATCAAATTCATTTCTACAACGTGTGTTTACTTTCAACAATTTTCATAGTTTGATTCCAATAAGGTTTTAACGAAGAAGTCCTTAAGACATTAAAAATCCCCCAAAACAAAATAAAAATACAAATACCTACAATAAGTTACTAAATCGCTAAGATTCTTCTTATTGTATATAGCTTTAGACATAGCTGTAGAAACCCCTGTTTCCCTTTAATTTTGAAATTGAATATTTTGAATTGCTTTTCTGTGTATTCTAATTTTTTTGGTGTTTTATGCATGTAATAAGAAAAATTACAAGTTTTGCAAAATAATTCCAAATGAATAAATAAACCACAGTATAATCTTACAACTAGAAAATCAAAGATCTTATTACTCATCCATATGATTACAATTAAAGTCCTCTATCATGCATATAAAAGAATATTAAAATACTATCTTTAAAAAACTTAATTTCTTTCCAACAATTTGAAAATACCCTAGATATATGTAGCTCAAGTTACTATGTAAAAAGAACATAGTCACCGACGTCGATTAATATGGCATCATCGATGGATATACTACCGGCATCGATCACTTTCAGTCAACTGCTCTGCCGACATCAGTATGAAGTCAGCTGATGTCAGTCACTAGGATGCCGATGTCGGTCTCTGGGTCCCCTGTGGCACTGTCCGGCCTGCTGTAGAATGGTACAACTTTGCACGGATCTATACGGATTTTGTACATGAGCAAATAGAATCTAGTGCACCCTGAATGCTAAACACTTGATCTGAAGATCTCTATCCATATAATTTTTCTAAATCAAAAACTAATGAAAGAAATACCTATAAACTTCTATGATAGCTTTTGTATGAAGTTATCTTTCAAATTGGCAATAGATCGACTGATCTCTCACAACCTCTAAATTGGACACACTGAAGAGTGGACATTCTCCAATGCAATTGGAATATTGGAAACCCTTGGGTCCTTCTTCTCAGAAAAACTTAGCAAAATTCTTCAATATCAATAATCAATAATCATAATCATATGGCCTCTCTCTAATAAGAAACCCTTATATCTTATAAAAAGTGTGCTTGCCCTAATTAGGGTTTCATAATTGAGAATTAGGGTTTCATAATGAAAATATGCTAAATAATTGATATTTAATTAAATCAATCAAATATTAATATCTCCCTCAATACATGTTTGAAAGAGCCCGAACGAAAGCCAACTAGTAAAATTTTGCTAATCGAAGCCAAGCCAAGCTCCATCAAGATCCTCTATCCATCCTATCAGCCTATGAAGGTTGTATAATAGGCTAATCCTCAACTCTAAAGATGTCAACTAAAAAGGGGACATGACAATCTACCCCTCCTGAAATTGCTTGTCCCCAAGAAATCTCAGAACAAAAAACCAATCAATCCACCTGGATCCCAAATATAGTCATGATCTATACTGATGACAATCAACACAAGCTCATGTAATATCCTCTAAAATATAACCAAGAGGAATCCACAATCAAACTAGCAAATACAACTCAACCAAACTCCAAGATCACAAATACCATGTACACATTCCACCATGCTATGTGGAAGGCATACTCCAACTCTGCAACAACTCCCGAATGAAACTAAGCCAAGTGTGGAGAATCCACTCACTGTACCTCTACTGTGATCAACATATCTCTACAAATCACCAGCCACGGTCTCATCACCTAAACTCTTATGCATCACTGATAATGAAGAGACATCACATGCTAGACAACAATAGCACAAACCAAATTTACATGTCATCAACACCTACTTTAAGCCATGCACTAAAAACTATCAACCTCAACACCTATCACCATATCAGGCTAACTACCATGCTCGACTATAGCACCCAACTCAACTAAATGTTATTTCAGTAGAAATGAACAAATACTAGCATCGAGGATAGATATATGCTCATCCCCACTATCTCTAATAATCTCAAACATGGGCACCCTCGTGTCCCCAAATACCACACCCTGTGACTATACCAACTCTAGTAAAGACTGAAGTCGCTCTAACTCCATGGTCACCTCAGCCAAATGAAACTATGACTCCTCGAAAGCCAACTACATACTCTCAAGAATCTTAGAAGTCACCTCGAGCTGCTGAGTAAGCTCACTCACCTTATCTTCTTTGACCAATAATGCATTGTATGCTTTACTGCCCCACTCCCTAAGATAATCTCTATCTGCTACCAACTGCATATAATCCTGTCTCAGTATCTAGATATCCTACCATAAAGAGTGGATCTTTGTCAAGGAAAAATGACTGCCTCCCCGCTCATCACTGATAGGAGAACCCCATCCATAAACTACTAACAATTGACGAGCAACATCAAAATGCTCGCAAGTGATAGCAATGTCTCACTCACTAACTCTTAGTTGACTAGACACATGATTGTGCTGGCTGGTCAAACTCTTATACTCTACCCCTGACACACTATCCAAAGGAGTAACCTCAAAATAGATAACATCTATAATATTGCCTTCCAAATTCAAAAGACCAACTATTAAACTCATATCATCAAATTGTGTGACTAAAACATCCACATAAACCTCTGTATCAAAGGATCCTACTGAAGAGACTAAGTCCTCAGTACTATCCATGACATCCTCTTGGGTGTCATCTACAATAGTCTGATCTTGGGAATCTTCTATAGACTCTACCATATTTGAGAGATCATCAACTCTCAATGTACTAACATCTGAGTACACCTCCACACTTTGAATGCAAGCATTAGACTCATCCTCATCTAACTCAAAAGAAGCTGCAACTGAAACTATCTCATAAGAATCATGGGACATGCTACGGTCCTCAAACAAATCAGTAATGATATCCTACAGTTGTAAAATGTCTCCATCATGTGTAGTCACAAAACTAGTGTCTACTCCACTAAGTAAATGATTAACTTCACCTGTAGAGACCTCTTGTTTCTTCATCTTTTTGTGTTGTGATGTGGACCCTCTCAAAATGGATGTCATACACCATACTAATTTCGCTTCTATTGTAGGGTCTAAAAGAAATTCATTCATTCTCCTCTAGTGTTCAACCAACTTGTTTAGACCTTGTTTAAACATCTCCATATCCTTGTTCCACTATGTCTGAGTATGTGGAATAACCATGATTAATTAGCTGATTCAATGACCAATCTACCCAACTACCCAACAAGATGGTAGGACCAAAGCTCTGATACCACTGTAAAAACCCCTGTTTCCCTTCAATTCTAAAACTGGATATTTTGAATTGGTTTTCTGTGTATTCTAATTTTTTTGGTGTTTTATGCATGTAATAAGAAAAATTGTGAGTTTTGCAAGATAATTCCAAATGAATAAATAAACCACAATATAATCTCACAACTAGCAAATAAAATATCTTATTACTCCTCCAAATGATTACAATTAAATTTCTCTGTCATGCATATACAAGAATATTAAAATACTATATTAAAAAAACACAATTTCTTTCCAACAATATGAAAATACCCTAGATCTATGCAGCTCGGGTTACTATGTAAAAAAAAATAGTCGCTGACATCAGTTATTATGCCATCATCAGTCGATATACTTCCAGCATTGATCACTTTCAATTGGCTGCCCTACTAATGTCAGTATGAAGTCAGTCGATGGCGGTCACTAGGATGCCGATGTCAGTCTCTGGATCCCCTGTGGCATTGTTCGGCCTGCTATAGAATGGTACGACTTTGCACAGATCTGTACAGATTCCGTACAGGAGCAAATAGAATCTAGTGTACCCTTAATGCTAAACACCTGATCTAAAGATCTCTATCCGTATAATTTTTTTAAATCAAAAACTAATGAAAGAAATACCTATAAACTTCTATGATAGCTTCTGTATGAAGTTATCTCTCAAATTGTTAATAGATCAGCTGATCTCTCACAACCTTTGAATTGCACACACTAAAGAGTGGATGTTTTCCAATGCAACTAGAATACTAGAAACCCTTGGCTCCTTCTTCTCAGAAAAACTTAGCAAAATTCTTCAATATCAATAATCAATAATCATAATCATATGGCCTCTCTCCAATAGGAAACCCTTATATCTTCTAAAAAGTGTGCTTGCCCTAATTAGGGTTTCATAATTGAGAATTAGGGTTTCATAATGAGAATATGCTAAATAATTAATATTTAATTAAATCAATCAAATATTAATATCTCCCTCAATACATGTCTGAAAGAGCCTGAACAAAAGCCAACTGGTAAAATTTTGCTAATCAAAGCCAAGCCAAGCTCTATCAAGACCCTCTATCCATCTTATCAGCCTACGAAGGTCATATAATAGGCTAATACTCAATTTTGAAGATGTCAATTCAAAAGGGGACATGACAATCCACCCCTCTTGAAATTGCCCTTCCCCAAGCAATCTCAGAACAACAAACCAATCAATCCACTTGGATCCCAAATATAGTCATGATATATACTGATGACAATTAATGCAAGCTCATGCAATATCCTCTAAAATATAACCAAGAGGAATCCACAATCAAACTAGAAAATGCAACTCAACCAAACTCTAATATCACAAATACTATGTACAGATTCCACCATGCTATGTGGAAGGCATACTCCAACTCTGCAACAACTCCCAAATGTAACTAAGCCAAGTTTGGAGAATCCACTCACTAAACCTCTACTATGATCAACATATCTCTACAAATCACCAGCCATAGTCTCATCACCCAAATTCCTATGCATTGTTGATAATGAAGAGACATCACATGCTAGACAACAATAACGCAAACCAAATTTTCTTGGTCATCAACACCTGCTCTAAGCCATGCACTAACAAATTGTCAACCTCAGCACCTATCACCATATCAAGCTGACTACCATGCTCAAATATAGCATGCAACTCAACTAAATGTAACTTCAGTAGAAATGAACCAATACTAGCATTGAGGATAGATATATGCTCATCCCCACTATCTCTAACAATCTCGACCATGGGCACCCTCGTGTCCCCAAATACCACACTCTGTGACTGTACCAACTCTGGTAAAGACTGAATCACTCTAAATCCATTGTCACCTCAGCCAAATGAAACTGTGACTCCTTGAAAGCCAACTGTGTACTCTCAAGAATCTCAGAAGTCACTTCAAGCTGCTGAGTAAGCTCACTCACCTTATCTTCCTTGACCAATAATCCATCATATGCTGTACTAACCCACTCCCTAAGATAATCTCTATTTGCTACCAACCGCATATAATCTAATCTTAGAATCCAGATAGCCTCCCATAAAGAGTGGATCTCTGTCAAGGAAAAATAACTGCCTCCCTGCTCATCACTGATAGGAGAACCCCATTCATAAATTGCTAACAATTGATGAGTAGCATTGAAATTATCACAAGTGATAGCAATGTCTCACTCACTAACTCTCAGTTGACTAGACACATGATTGTGCTGGCTGGTCGAACTCCTATACTCTACCCCTGACACACTATCCAAAGGAGTAACCTCAAAATAGCTAACATCTATAATACTGCCATCCAAATTCAATAGACCAACTATTGAACTCGTATCATCAAATGGAGTGACTGAAACATCCACATAAACCTCCATATCAAAGGATCCTAGTGAAGAGACTAAGTCCTCAGCACTATCCACGACATCCTCCTGGGTGTCATCTACAATAGTTAGATCCTAGGAGTCTTCTATAGACTCTGCCATATCGGAGAGATCATCAACTCTCAGTGTACTAACATCTGAGTACACCTCCACACTTTGAATGTAAGCATCAGACTCATCCTCATCTAACTTGAAAGAAGCTGTAGCTGAAACTATCTCATAAGAATCATGGGATATGCTATTGTCCTCAAACAAATTAGTAACAATATCCTGCAGTTGTAAAATGTCTCCATCATGTGTAGTCACAACACTAGTGGCTGCTCCAATAAGTAAATGATTAACTTCACCTATAGAGACCTCTTGTTTCTCCATCTTTTTGTGTTTTGATGTGGAACCTCTCAAAATGGATGTCATACACTGTACTAATTTGGCTTCTATTGTAGGGTCTGGAAGAACTTCTTTCATTCTCCTCTGGTGTTCAACCAACTTATTCAAACCTTGTTTAAACAACTCCATATCCTTGTCCCACTGTGTCTGAGTATGTGGAATAACCATGATTAATTAGCTAATTCAATGTCTAATCTACCCAACTACCCAACAAGATGGCAGGATCAAAGCTCTGATACCACTATAGAAACTCCTGTTTCCCTTCAATTCTAAAACTAGATATTTTGAATTGCTTTTCTATGTATTCTAATTTTTTTGATGTTTTATGCATGTAATAAGAAAAATTGTGAGTTTTGCAAAATAATTCCAAATGAATAAATAAACCATAGTATAATCTCACAACTAGCAAATCAAAGATCTTATTACTCATCCAGATGATTATAATTAAAGTCCTCTATCATGCATATAAAAGAATATTAAAATACTATCTTAAAAAAACCTGATTTCTTTCCAACAATTTGAAAACACCCTAGATCTGTGTGGCTTGGGTTACTGTGTAAAAAAACATATTCACTGACATCGATTATTATGCCATCATTGGTCGATATACTGCCGGTGTCAGTCTCTTTCGATCGGCTACTCTGTCGACGTCAGTATGAAGTCGACTGATGTTAGTCACTGGGATGCTGATGTCCGTCTCTGGGTCCCCTGTAGTGTTGTCTAGCCTACTGCAGAATAGTGCAGATTTGTACTGATTCCATATAGGAGCAAATAGAATCTAGTGTGCCCTGAATGCTCAACACCTGATCTGAAGATCTCTATTCGTATAATTTTTCTAAATCAAAAACTAATGAAAGAAATACCTATAAACTTTTGTGATAACTTCTGTATGAAGTTATCTCTCAAATTGGCAATAGATCGGCTAATCTCTCACAACCTCTGAATTAGACACACTAAAGAGTGGATGTTCTCCAATGCATTTGGAATACTGGAAACCCTTAGCTCCTTCTTCTCAGAAAAACTTAGCAAAATTCTTCAATATCAATAATCAATAATCATAATCATATGGCCTCTCTCCAATAAGAAACCCTTATATCTTCTAAAAAGTGTGCTTGCCCTAATTAGGGTTTCATAATGAAAATATGCTAAATAATTAATATTTAATTAAATCAATCAAATATTAATATCTCCCTCAATACATGTATGAAAGAACCTGAACGAAAGCCAAATGGTAAAATTTTTCTAATCGAAGCCAAGCCAAGCTCCATCAAGACCCTCTATCCATCCTATCAACCTATGAAGGTCGTATAATAGGCTAATCCTCAACTCAGAAGATGTCAACTTAAAAGGGGACATGACAATAGCCCTAGTTAAATATGACATCAATAGAAAGTTGATTAAATGAAGGGCATAATGACACCCATCAATTGCAACAAAACTCAATTATAAAAGATGTAAGTAGGCAAGTTCACTTTTTTACTACTTAAATATTCACTCAAATACAAAATTGGCAAAGGTTTCACTGTTAAATAGAGGAGGCTTCTAAAAAGAGCCAAAAGATTCACTACTTATAGCATTTGGGGGAGGGGCAAGACAAGGGAAGTCCAAAGGTTACTTGGACACATATAAAGCTTATAAAAGAGGTTAAATATGCATGAATAAGACGTGTTAAATTAACCATATAATTTTTAGAAGTACAAGTGTCCATACAAGTCATGAAACTCATGTAAAATGACACGAAACACCATGTGTTGGCTCAAAAAATTACCTTCATCACCCACACCTATTTGAACATCCCTCAACTAACTAAGGATAGGTATAATGATTATAATGAGAGGGAAATATTTCATAAGTGTATCTCCATGCATTTTTTGTAGTCTTAGTCATCTAAAAACTTTTGGAGATGAGCCATCACCATCTATAGTCTAATAGAACTCCTCTTCCACACATCTTACAAACATGGCTTGTAAAAAGCATCAAATTTCCATGAAAATTAATAAAAGGGAGTGTATGAAAATTATCAAGACTATACATGGTGTTAGAAGCATTAGTCACACCTTAAAAAGACATCCATTTGAATTTTTCACACTTCTCACCATCATATTCACTATGCCAATTTTAACTGGGTAAGATAAGAGCTATCATTTGAACACTTAGGAGTTTTTAAAATGAATTAAATGACCATAGTGAGTTATTCCCAATCTTTATTACATCTCTTTAATGTTCCTATAACTTACACAATGCACAAAATTGTTAAATAAATCCAATCTATACCATGTTCATACAGGTAAGGTAGCACAAAAATTTATGAGGATCCATAAATATTCTTATGAAACATTTAATCACTTTCATGGTCATTTTATCCCATCGTGATTACTCTCCAAGATTGTTTTTTCCATCAAGTCTCTACCAAGGGTTTAGTAGTGTTTTAGGTCTATTTCATCCTTAAGCTTTATTCATAAATCCCTAACGTTGGAATTCCCAAAAAAGTCCAAAAACATGATGTCAAGGGCCATTAATAACCTCTCCAAACTCCTTTTTCCTCCATGAAAATCCTCAGACAAGATGTGAACATTAAAAACTAGCCTATCAAGCTTGTTTTCATAATTATTTTAGCATGAGACTATCTCTAAGCTAAAAATAGATTTCCTATAGGTTTATCTACATACCAAAATATCATAAATTTCTAAATGAATCTCATAAATATTTTCCAACTATATATAACACTCAATAGGAGATAGAAGTGAAGTTGGACCCCAAATTGGCTCTAGGTCACTTCAAGGCCTAATAGACTTAGCATGTACCCTGCTAGTTTTGGCTATTTTTACTGATCTCTCATGGATAGGCTGTTGTATAATGATTTTTCACACCTACTTCAAGCTCAAAAATTCACCACACAACTTTCCAATCACTCATTTTCATTTATTCCTCTTATTTACCCATTAGGCCTAATTGTAGCTTACTTGGTTGAGTTGTATGCACAAGTGTTTTGACAATTTTGAGAGGTATAATGTTTGGTTAGTATTACCTATAACATATTAAAATTTTATTTAAATCAAAATATGTTCCTTGAGGATCCCAAATCTTTCTATCAAGTTTCTCACCATCCTTGGCTTCATTTGTTTGTTTTACTAAACCTTGATTTTTCTTGACTAGCTAACCTATGAAACAAAATAGTGAGGTATAGACCTCTTACCAAAGGAAAAATATAGATTTTAAGAGTTATATTATTTAATTATGAGTATTTTGACCAAAATTACAAGATATATTCATATATTTAGGCACCTAACCAACTCAAATTTCCCAAAAATGACCTCCAAAAAGGACTATTTTCTACATTTTTCACTTTCCACCTAAGAATGACACCTCAAGGCATAAAAAATGTTATTAGGTTTTATCAACATTTCATCCACATTAATAATTATAAATAATCTTTTAATTCACACAAAAACACTCATTTTCTTTATATTCATCATTCTTACCTATTGAGCAACATGGGTCTCCTAGTGTAACTGTATGAACTGCTACCTTTGGGCTAGTAGGAAGAGTAGATGATCATATTTAAGGGGGTAATAAAGTATGTCAAAAAAATTTATTAATATAAAATTAAACATTAAGTTTTTTTTATCAAACCTTCTTTCTCCTCCTAAGCATAGTCAACTCCTTACCCTCAATTCATGCTCAAGACTGCATACTCAGTTGTAGGTGTATACGAGGCCTTAAGAGGTAAAGGTAATATTGTTTCAAATTTAAAAAGAGTCCATAAAGGTCATAATGGTTATAATTAAGGTTTTATTATGCTAATTTAATAATTAAAACCCTTTATTAACCTTTAACTTCACTTTGATCTTACCAACTGAGTTGTTTCTCATAACTATGATACCCTACCTTTTTTTATTCCTATAGTTGTGTGCGAGATGTAATTGAGATTGGTCATGATGTGTATAATCCATCCTTGTGTCCTTTGGGTAAAAAATAATCTAATAATATTTTTTCCATCCTTAATTTACTAAAACAACATCAAAACATCATGCTTGGGTCACTGTCTACCTGTTCTACTGTAGGTGAACATTTTCCTATGAGGGGACACTTGTAGGTGTCCATAAAACTTGAAAAAATATGCATAAAACTCATAATAGTGACCTTCATGACTATTTTAAAACTATTTAATTATTATGAAAATTATAACCATGATAATATGTTTTGTTTTCAACCCTAATATGTCAAAGTTTATTCAAAACTCAAATCCTCTATATATGAATGTAGGATTTTAATGCTTTTATAAGCAACTTTGAGGCTTTAAAATTATATCCTCCACTTAATTTATGACTCCCATATTTGGTATATTTAATATCCATGATATAATATACAATATTTACCTATCTATATTATTTAAAACTCTTTTTAACCTTGTTGTAAGATATCCGCAAAACACCTCCAGACCTCTATTTTCACATTTTAAGGATAGACTCCCTAAACACTGTCATTGATTCTTCCAAGATAGGTTACATATTATTTTTACATTTTGACATATCAAAAAAGTTTTTAATGATTAACCAAAATTTTAGGATTCAAGAGGATTCTTTAACATACCCAACCTTCCGTATAAGTTCCTTCATGGCTCTTAAGTACCACCTATAAGTGGTCATTTTCATACATAAGTAGTAGGTCAAATAGATAGTATACAAGGTGGATAGGTTTGTAAAAACTTATATGTATTCAAAAATAATAATAATTCACCATTATAAATATTAATATATTGAAACACATATAAATATTTCCACCTCTTAGCATGACATCATCAATGAATTCTCTTGTAGGTGCATATGGGTTGTATGTAGGTAGGGGCATGGAATAGCTAGTTGATGTGGTAAATGAGCTTGTAACCAGTATTGTATCCTTTTCAAAAAAATAATTAACTCTCCTCAATTCATTATTCCTTTAAAAAACTAATATACATTGAATAGCGTTCCATGAATAAGCTAAACAAGATCCATACATATGACTACAAGTGAAATTAAGCAAGAGTTGACTATGAGGAATGAGAAGATTGAAAGTTGCCCAAATCATGATATGGTGAAAAAAAAAATTGAAGGATATGATAATATTTATTTCATACCTTTGGAACACCATTTTATATTCACATGGGACCCCTGTATGAGACCAACATTCTACAACAAGGAAGACATTGAATAAAACTACACAATGGTGATAGATTCATGAAACATGTGACAAATTGTTCATAAAAATACCTTGAAACATGAAAATAAACATGGAGATCATATGGAAAAAGATAAAAATCATCTAGAGTCAACATCACCAATTGGTTTATATGGAATTGTCTAAAATGGAGCAAAACCTATAAGGTGTAGGAAATAATGAACAAAAAAACATAGTCAACTTGTTGGAGATGGTTAATAAATAATGGTTGACCAATAATTGAAATATTTTTATTAAAATTAAGTTATTTTATTTTAATACTACCTCCAAAAATTGTTTGACCTGACACCTCTTTAGCTATCCATACTAAGCACAAACCTACTAGTCACTTCTATGTGTTTAGAAAGGCAAATGAGTACAGTGGTTTTAGCTAAAAAATGGAAATTAAAAGGAATTTATTTCATAAAAATTAACCTAAGGAAGATTAAAATATGTTCCATGACATTCTCCCATGTGTCATCCTCCCTCATGGGCTGTACAAGTACCAAACTCCCCTTTTTTAGTTGATTACTTGATCTTCTATTATATAACCTGCAAGATTATAATTGAACTAACATTCCTGATAAATAATCTGATGTATTTTAATTTTATAAGGAAAATGGGAGACCTGGACACTTTGGTAACCATGCCACTTGTATTTATGACACCCTAAAAGCCCACTAAATGACTCAAAATGACAAATAAACTTATTAAACCATGACTAAGGCTAAAAAAGAATTAAATAACATCCAATGTATTATAAAATACCATATGAAAAATTATTTAGACCCTTAAACATATAAAAACCAAGTTTTTTACCAATAGGGGTCTAAATTTGACCTTGAAGTTAAATCTAGTTAATAAATTGGTGACTCATAAGGGTAGTGTGTCTGCTATACTATATATCAATAGCCTTATCCTATCCATGGGATAGGGATTAAATTAAATCATAAAGACAAATATAAATGAATTTCTTAAAACACACACAAAACAACCAAAACACACCAAGCAAACACAAAACAAATCAAGACACCAACAAGACACACATATGCATAAGCACATAGGGAAAATAAGAAAAACAATATCTATGTACAAGGAGAGAGGAAAAAATTAGTATAAATGTTTGAGATAGATCCCATTTACTAGGATATTAAGTTCCTTTCCATTAAAATTTAAGATTTGGAAAGAATTGTGTTGCTTGCTTTGAGGGATGACATAAAGGCTATTCCATAAAGCATCAAACTTTGTGTGTTTTATAGGCTTAGCCCTATATTAATCCCACTTTAGAACAATGTCCCCCTCTTATAATCTTATTGTCATGGATTTATTTTCAAATTATCTTTTTGTTTGATCTTGGTGAGCTTTCATAGTTTGCATAGCTTGATCTCTTGTTTCTTCAAGCTCCATCAACTCACACAACCTAACCACTATGGTTTTATTTTCCATCAACTTTAACAGGTAAGAGAGATCCAAGACTAGAAACTCAAGTGATATAGGTAGTCTAGATTCTCTCCCATAAAAAAGTGTATATGGTGAGTTTCCATTGGATCTTTTGGAGGTGATCCTATCAGCCCAAAGAGCTCTCTTCAACTTAGAATGACAAGTTCTTTGGTTTTCCTCAATTATCTTCTTGATGATCTTAATTAGATTCTTATTAGTGGAATTAACTAGTCCATTCCCTTGTGGATAATAGTTGGAGGAAGTAATAAGGGAAACACCATGTTTCAAAGCCCATTCACTTGTCTTCATTCTAGGGAAAGCTAATGCATTGTCTAAAATTATTGTTGAAGAAGCCCGAAATCTTGTCAATATGCCTTCATAGAAGTCTAAAACTGAAATTTCATTTTATTCCTTGATATAAATATCCTCCAACCATATTTTAAAGTAATTTTTTGAAATAGACATGCATTGTGACCAACACTATAAGATGGGCTAATTAGGCTTATGAAATCTAGACCCCATTGTATAAAGGGTTATTCAACTTGTATTGGATGAAGAGGCTAGGCTCCAAGCTTTTATTTACCATCATAGAGATCATATTTATGAAATTTCCTTACACAATCATGGGTGTATTTAAAAAAAAACTAGATCAAAAATATCTATCTCTCATAATCTTGGAATTTGTGGTTCTTAGAGCAAAGTGACCACCAACTGGTCCATCATTTAATTCAAACACTATCTTCTCTACTTGATCTAATTTAACACATCTCAATAGTACACTTAAGAAATATTTCCTAAATAACACTCCATAAAGAAGTACATAAGGAATAGATTGTAATCTAAAGTACCTTCTTTTGGCTTTGTCTAGGCCTTGTGGACACTCACCAATTTGAAGAAAATGGATCATTTCTTGTGTCCAATTTCTCATTGATGAAGATGTAACTATCATGAGATCATCATGAAGTACTAAAACAACCTCTTTTTGTTATTTTAAATCTAAGTCAAGGTTATCACATAATCCCTTCCCTTTCACTAGCTTGGTTTCTTTATTTCTACATCATACTCCATCACTTTTGTAATCCAACAAACACATTTTTCATTCAAATATATACTCAAAAGGGAGTCTTTAACACTAGGATGAGGTACCAATATATGAGTATTGTTGATAGATAACATATGCCTAAAACTGTTTGGAATTATAAGAATTGAAAGTACTTGATTCTTTACATAAGTATATCTTACCTCATAGCCTTCCAATCCATGACTAAAGAAGGCAATAGGATGATCCAAGTTTTCTTCATTTGATTGAGTGAACATATCAGAGATTACTTCTTCATTTCCAAATGTACACAAGTTGAAATCATTTGATAAATTCTGACTTGGAAGAGTTAGATATTGAGCAATATCTTACTTAATCTCTTCAAAAAACTCTTTCCTCCTTGTCGAAGTAAACACTTCATCTTTCTTTGGAAAAGAGGTTAGAGGCTTGAATAGATTGGAAAAATCAAGAACAAACCTCCTTACGAAATTGATTTTTGTAAAGAAACTTTTCAAACCTTTTTTGTGTTTGGCAAAGTCAATTCCAAGATTTCACTCACCCTTTTAGGATCTATGGATAGGTCTTTGTTTAAGACAATGTGTCCTAAAATTTTGCTTTCATGGAAAACAAACACACACTTATCTAGTTTAAGAGAGATTCCAAACTCTCTGCATCTCTCAAAAATCTACCTAAGGTGATTCAAATGGTCCTTTTCATCCTTAGAAAAAAATATGATATCATCAAGATACACCAACACTATATCATTTATTAGACTTTGAAAATCCATATCTATTGCACGTTGAAAGCTTGCACCAACATTAGACAAACCAAAAGGCATTTTACTATAAACATATGTTCCCCATTTAGTAGTAAAAATTATCTTGTATTTATCTCTTTCTTTCACCAATGTATGATTATACCCTGGTATCCATTAAGGAGTGAGAACCTTCCACTACTTGTCACAACATGCAAAGTTTGCTTCATGGAAGGAAAAGGATAATTATCCTTCAAGGAAACTCTATTAAAGTATCTAAAATCAACACATAACCTACTTTACCCATTCTTCTTTCTTACTGAGACTAAGTTTTCCAACCAAGATGAATGCTTAATAGGAAAAATAATCTTTAGACTCAATCAAATTTGTAAAATCCTTTCTCATGAGAGGCTCAATCTTAGGATTAATTAGCCTTTGTCTTTGCTTGATAGGATTAGAATTCTCATCTATATCTATGTTATGTTGATATAAGTTTGGAATAAAGCCTTTTAAATCACTATATTCCCATGAAAATACATCAAAAAACTATTTACATAATTCAATAAAAGTATATTTTTCTTCTCTAATACATACCTTCCAAACAACAAGCAATTTATCTTTGAAGATTTGTAATCTCTCATAATTTCCTTAGTATATATTATTACCATTTATTTATTCAACTAATCATCATAATTTAACATACTCTCATGTGTGACTATGCCCTTAAGGATCTTGTTTGTCTTCAACTACACAATCTACCTTCCATATTGCTACTGTAGTTTGGATTGATTCTTTGTGACAAAATCAGCCTCCTCTTGTATAAAAAGAGCTATTTGTTGGTCAATATAAAAATCTTTCCAATTAGTGAAATTATTAGGTATATAGGGTCTTACAATCACTTTGATATGAGGCCAATTATTATCCTCTCTTATCCCCTTTGGAACATCAAACTAAGCACCAATTTCTACCAACCTATCATTATGTTTATTATCCTCTCTTGGTATAGATTGAATGTTGAATACTTCAAAATATTCCATAAGATCCCATACCCTATACTTATAAGAATTAAACAAGGAGTTATTAGTCATATTTTAGCCTCTTACTTGAGTCATAACCAACTCAGTATCAATAAAAAACTTGTAACTCTTTCACACCTCTCTTCCTATCCCACTCAAGGCCATGAATGAAGGACTCATATTATACCACATTACAATTATAATTGAAGTAAACTATGAAATTAGAGTAATACATTTCCTTGGATGGAAAAGCTAACATTGCTCCACCACCTAATCCAACATTGCTTCTTGATCCGTTAAAGAATAGCTACCACAAAACATCCACAATCTTATTTGGCTTCATCAAATTTGTCATGAAAGATCCTTATTCATGAAGGCAATACACTCCAAGACCACTTTCCTCTATTAATTATTAATGATCATGTTCATAATTCTCAGCTTTCCATTCATTTAGATACAAATCAAAAACTCCTTCAAGAGAAGAGGTTGGGGATTGATCCATGTGAAGTTCCTCCTTGTCAACAATAACATAACTGACATTTGAAACCTTAGGCATGTAGGGATATAAATTATTTTTATTAATAGGATCTGATTCATTCTTTACCTTGGTACCATACTTTGTCCTAAAAATCATATATGACCAATTGGCTACCAAGTATCCATCTATCTTGGCTATAAACTCTCTTGACAAATAAAGAGAAAAGTATGGGGGTAAATCTACAACAACCACATCATGAGGGATGGAAAATTTAGGATAATCATGTAAAATCAAATTCAAATCCTTAACTACTCCTAAGGTCTTTACTAGTGATCCATCTAATTATAGGACTCCTTTAGGCATTGGTTCATACTTGAGGCCTAGCTTATCCACTATAGACTTGGGCATAAATGAAGTACTAACCCCACTATTTATGATGAAATTATGAAATAATAAATCTCCAATGATCAAAGATAGATAAAAAGGAGGATTCTTATCAGTTTTATTCACTTGTCCATTAATGGGCTAAGTTTCATTCACCAAAACAACATTTTTAGTCCCATCTGATCCAACTTATTTATGTAGTCCAAGTAATTATTTTTAAAGGATGTATTTTTTCCCAATATTACCAATGAATCCCATAATTAAATATTCATGTGTAACTTCTTCATTTGATCCACAACATTGATAGAAGGATTGTTCATCTTGAATTATTCTTTGGAATAACTAGTACCTTATGGTGTAGCATATGAAGATGGATGTGTAGGACCTAGCCTTGAATTCTAAAATTTTAGATTTTCCTACATCTTAGGAACTGAGTTATACCCACCTACTATTTCAAGTGATTTAAGAGTCAAAAAAATTACTTGAGTTTCTGCTTGTGTCTCTTCAACATCTCTTTTCTTATATCTAGTGTTAGAGGACACACTAGCATTCACATTGTTTAAAATTCCCAAATAATTCATGGCACAAAATTCCCCCTCTAATTGATTCATAAGAGTAGAATAAAAACTTTATTTTCCATTTCATTTTGAATTGGCACCTCAAAAGTGGAAACTTGAGGTGCTTGACTACCTTGCA
Source organism: Torreya grandis (assembly GCA_037957365.1). Taxonomy (NCBI): domain Eukaryota; kingdom Viridiplantae; phylum Streptophyta; class Pinopsida; order Cupressales; family Taxaceae; genus Torreya; species Torreya grandis. The sequence goes on along the minus strand of JARHVA010003273.1, from coordinate 1,511,759 downwards.
TTATCATGGCTTAACTAGGCATTTCATTGGCATATGAAACTTGGCCTTGATTTTGGTCATAGGAAGGATGACATGGTTGTTCTTAAATAAAGTTGTTTTGAGTGGGAAAAAACCTTTATAAGATTATGGTTCATTGGGATTGAAACATTGGTAAGGTCTAACTTGAGTTATTTGACCTTGTCCTTGAGCATTACCTTGAAAAGGGGGCCTACTTGCTTGTCCAAATTGATTATAGGATTGATAAGGCCTTTAATTTTGAGCTTGTTGTATTTTGAGAGCAAAAAATTCATTAGCAACACTTTGAAGAAAACTTTTGACTTAATTAATCTCATTGGTAGGGGTAAGGGCAGACTTTTCTTAACTATTAGACTAAGGAGCCAAGGTAGGTAATGCAACTTAAATAGGGGGATAAAAATTAGCAAACAATGGCATTGGTGGTCTAGGATAAATATTCCCTAATTGAATAAGATAATTCTCAGTATTGATATCTATCTCATAAGCACTAGGTAGTGTATTCCCATCCATGGATTGGATCATCATGGCCATATCACTATTCAATGCTTTTAGATAATATAAGAAGGCATAATTTGGAATACATCTCACAAGGGGTGGGATCCTATCCCATGTCTTTTAAAATATAGAGTTAAAATATTTCATGAACTCTTGTGAATCCCTCTTGATAGTATTAAATTACTTAGCTACTGATAGATAATCACTCTTCTCTTCAAACCTCTTATAAAATAGGTTCCCTATTTCATTTATGAAATAATGGAAGCATGAGGTTGAGCTCCATACCAATCTAAAGCTTTCCCTTTGAAAGAAAATTCCAATAGCCTAGTATCCAAATTATATTAAGTGATATTATGTATGTTGAAAAAGTTTTCCATGTTTCTAATATGTTCAATGGGAGTAGTAGGACCTTATCCACTAAAATATGGAACACTCTTAAGGGTTTCTCTAGGAATTTGGTCATATTAGTCAAGATTCAAAGGAGATGATCTAGTAAAGGCTATAAAAGGAAGGTTTCTATCCATATTAGAATGAATACTATGTGTGTTAGAGTTTTAACTAAGTAAAAACTTAGACTTTTAAAACACCAACTCCTTTAAATAAGGATTAGTATTCTAAAATTTGAATCTTTCGATAGAATATAAAGGCAATTACATAAACTAAAAAGGTACAAATTTAGCATCAGATCTAGTGGTCACCTTTGGCATGTAAATTAAGGACTGATCAATAACCAAAGAGTTTAAAACTTATTGGAGTCTCCAGATACTGATTGTTGATGTTCTTGTGACTACAAATATTATAAGACCAACAATAATCTTAGATAATCCTCTAGGACTTAGAGTCCCATCAGGCATGCCATAAAATGTTGTAACTTAGATTTTCACCCCTTAAAGAGATTCCTTAGATCTCCTCATGCAAGTGGCACAATCAAAACATCTCACTTGATATGTATAGTTAATTCGATGAGATGAATCTACAGAAGGGCTAGTTCCCTTGATGCATTCTTTAAAACATTATTTCACTTATCAACTTACATGAAAAGGGTTTAGAAGACAAACTTATAGATTTAAAAGGTGATGAACCAATATTTAATTTCATCCCATTGACTAAAATTATATTACTTAGAGTAAATCAAAGATTCTTTTACACAAAGCTCACAACTCAAGACATATTGTTACATCATGTTTCATATGCTAGGTTTAAGAGGTATATTGCTGTTTAGGAGGAATGATGAATGATCATATGGAGAATAAAATCATATAACACTTATAAAATTCTCATACACTAAAATATAATACTAACAAATACTAGTAATAATTACTCTTCTACACACTTGGTGAACAATCAAGGATAACATGCTAGAAAAGATCATCTTCTACTAGACAAGACCAATAAGATTGAAATAAAAGTAAATTTTACAACATGTAAATAGGAAAATTAAATTTTTAATTTCTTCAATATTCATTTAGATACAAAATTTTATAGGGTTTTACCCTTAACTGATGGAGGCTACTCAAAAGAGCCAAAAGAGTCACTACTTATAATATTTGGGAGAGGGGTGAGACAAGGAAAGTCCAAAGGTCACTTGCAAACCCATCAATAAGATAAAAGAGGTTAAATATACATGAAAAATAGGTGTGAAATTAACCATGCAATTTTAAGAAGTACAAGTGTCCATACAAGTCATGAAACTCATGAAAAATGGCATGAAACTCCTTGTGCTGGCTCAAAAAACTACCTTCATCATCCACACCTATTTGAATGTCAAAAAACTAACTATGGATAGGTATGATGATTGTAATTATAGGTAAATATTTAATACATGACTCTCCATGTACTAGTTGTATTTCTAATCATCTAGAAACTTTTGGAGATGAGCCATCACCATTTATAGTCTACAAAAACTCCTCTACCACACACATTGTAGACTTAGCTTCCAAAAAGAATTAGTTTTCCATGAAAATTCATAAAATTTAGTTTATGAAACTTTTTAAGACCCTCCATAGCCTTAAAGGCATCATGCACACCTTAAAATGGCATCCATTCGAAGTTTTCACACTTCTCACCATCATGTTGACTATGCCAATTTTGACCTACTAAGATGAGAAATATTGTTTGAACACTTATGATTTTTTTAAAGGAATTAAATTATAATATTAAGTTATTAAATGTCCATATCTTACTCCTAAACTTGATTTCACCTCTTGAATGTTCTTAGAACCTGCATAATGCATAAAATTGTCAAAGAAAGCCATTCTATACCATGCCTGTATAGGTAGGGTAGCACACAAATTTATGAGGAGACTTGAAGATTACTCTACAAATTTAAATTAATTTCATTTTAATTTTATCCCAAATTGATATTTCTTCAAGTTTGTTTTCTCCATTAGGTCTCTTCCAAGGGTTTATTACAGTTTTAGGTCCATTTTATTCTTAAGCTTTATTCATAAATACATAACATTATAAATACGAATAAATTCTTCAAAAATGATTTAAATAAACCATAATAACCTCTCCAAACTCATTTATCCTCCATTAAAATACTTAGATAATATATGATCATTTAAAGCTAGCCTATTGAGCTTGTTTTCACAATTCTTGTAGCAAGAGACTATCTCTGAGATAAAATTAGATTTCCTATAGGTTTCTATGTATACCAAGATATAAAAAATTTATAAATACATCTCATAAACATGTTACAACTATATATATAACTCACTAAGATCTATAAGTGAAGTTAGACCCCCAATTGGCTCTAGGTCACTTCAAGGCCTAATAGGCTTAGCATGCACCCTACTAGTTTTGTCTATTTGGACTGATCTCTTATGTATGGGCTGGTTTATAATTATTTTTAACACCTAATTAAAGATTAAAAAGTCACCACATAAATTTCAAATCACTCTTTTTCATTTCTTCCTCTCATTCACCCACTAGGCCTAATTGTAGCTTGTTTAGTTGAGTTGTATGTAAAAGTGTTTTGACCATTTTGAGAGGTCTAATATTTTTTTATTATTACCTATCACATATTAAAATTTTATATACCTCAAAATAATTTCCTTGATTTTCTAAAATATTTCAATCAATTTTCTCACTCTCTTTGGCTTCATTTGCTTGTTTCACCAAACCTTGATTTTTCTTGAATAGATGATATCTGAGACAAATAGTGAAGTATATCCCTCTTCCCCAAGGAAAAATTAATATTTTATTAGTTTTATTATGTAATTTTTCATATTTTTACTAAATTTTTAATCTATATTCATCAATTTAGGAACCTAACCAAATCAAATTGTCAAAAAACTACCTCCAAAAAGGACTATTTTCTGCATTTTTCACTTTCCACCTAAGAATGACCCCTCAAGGCAAAAAACCAATGTTATTATGTTTTATAAAAAATTATTACACATTAAATTAATGCTCAATAATCTTTTAATTCACCCAAAAAAAACTCCTTTTCCTTGGATTCCTCATTCACCTATTGAGCATCATGGATCTCCTAGTGCAACTGTATGGACTGCTACCTTTGGGCTAGTAGGGAGAGTAGATGATCATCTTGAAGGGCATCATAGAGTATGTTAATTTTTTTATTAATATACCATTAAATTTTATTTTTTTTTAAAAATCAAACCTTATTTCTCCTCCTAATCATAATCAACTCCTTACCCTCAATTCATGCTCAAGATTGCACACTCAGATGTAGGTGCATATAAGGCCTTAAGAGGTCAAGGTAAGCTTGTTTCACATTTAAAATAGTTCATGGAGATAATAAAGGATATAATGGATGTTTTACTAGGTTAATTTAATAATTTCAACCCATTCTTAATATTTACCTACACTTTGATCTTACCAACTATGTTCTTTCTCATAACTGTGATACCCTACCTTTTTTTATTTCGATAGATGTCTGAGAGATGTAATTGAGTTTGTTCATGATGTGTAAAATACCTCCCTATAGCATTTGGTTTAAAATTCACATTATCATTATTTTATCCATCTTGAATGTCCTAAAACACAATTAAAACATCATGCTTGGGTCACTGTCTGCTTGTTCTTTTGTACATGAAAATTTTCCTATGTGGGGGACACATGTAAGTGTCCATGAAGCTTGAAAAACTATTCATAAACCTATTATTAGTGACATTCATGGCCAATTTCATAATATTTAATTATTATTATCATTATAACCATGAGAATCTATTTTTTTAAACCCTAAGATGTCAAAGTTCATTTAAAACTCAAATCCTATAGATTGAATGCAAGATTTTAGTACTTTTGTTGGCAACTTTGAGGCTTTCAACTTATATAATCTACTTAATTTATGACACCCGTATTTGGAATATTTACTCTCAATTCGATATGATATAATATTTACCTATCTATATGAATTTAAACTCTTTTTAACCTTATTACAAGATATCCACAAAACACCCCTAGAACTTTGTTTTGAAATTTTAGAGATAGACTCCCTGAACACTATCATTGCTTCTTCCAAGATAGCTTACATCTTATTTTTCAATTTTTACATCTTAAAAAAAATTTTAATGATAAAAAAACATGTTAGGATTTAATATGAAGACTTACCATATCCAACATTCTGTACAAGTGCCATCATGTCTCTTAAGTACCATTTGTAGGTGGTCATTTTATACATAGGCAGTAGGTCAGCTGGATAGTATACAAGATGGATAGGTTTGTAAACACTTATATGAGTTTATCAAGAATTATAATACACCCTTATAAATATTAAGACATTTAAACACATATCAATCTTTCCACCTCTCATCATAATGTCATCAATGAAGGATCTTGTAGTTGCATATGGGTTGTATGCAGATAGAGGCATGGAATGGTTGGTTGATGTGGTGAATGAGATTGTAACTAGTCTTGTATCTTATTTAAAAACAAAATTAAATATCCTAAATTCATGAATAATTTAACAAAACAATATACATTTATTATCTTTCTATGAATAATCTTAAAAATATCCATACATATGACTACAAGTGAAATTAAGCAAAGAGTTGGCTATGAGGAATGACAAGATTGAAAGTTTCCCAAAGCATGATATGGTGAAACTAAACATTGAAGAAGATGATAATATGGATTTTAGACCTATGTGACACCATCTTATATTCACATGTGACTTCAATATGAGACCAACATAATGTAATAAGGAAGAAGTTCAATGGTGACCATTCTATGAATAAGCTAACCAAGCTCCATACATATGACTAGAACTAAAATTAAGCAAAGAGTTGACTATGAGGAATGACAAGATTGAATGTTTCCCAAATCATGATATGGTGAAAATAAACATGGAATAAGATGATCATATGGATTTTATACCTATGTAACACCATCTTATATTCACATGTGACCTCAGTATGAGACCAACATTTTGTAATAAGGAATAAATTCAATTGTGACACAATCTTGCAACATGAGACAACTTGCTCATCAAAACACCATGAAACATGAAAATAAATATGGATAGAATATTATAATATAGATAATATCATTTTGAGTCAAAATAGCCAACTAGTTTGTATATACTTGTCCAAAATGGAGCAAAACCTATAGGGTGTAGGAAATAGTGAGAAAAAAAAAACACAATCAAATTATTAGAGATGGTTAGTAAATCATGGTTGACCAATACTTTCACTCTTGTTATGTAAATTAATATATATTAGTTAATACCACCTCCAAAAAGTGTTTGACCTAAAACCTCTCTAGCTATCCTTACTAAGCACAAACCTACTAGTCACTTCTATATGTCTAGAAAGGCAAAGATTGAGCATAATAGTTTTAGCATAAAAATGGCACTTCCATAGCTTTTAAAGAATAAAAATAACATAATGAATATGAAAATATGTTTTAAGACATTCTCCCATGTGTCACCCTCTCTCATGGGTTGTATAAGTGTTAAACTCCCTTTTTTAGTTGATTACTTGATCTTTAGTTAGATAACCTCCAAGATTATGATTAAACTAACATTCTTGATAGGGAATATGACCTCTTGGATGATTGGAAGGAAAATACAATAATTTTACACCTTTGTAGTCATGCCACTTGCATTTATGACCCCCTAAAATCTCATTAAATGACCCAAAATGATAAACTTATTAGACCAGGACTAAGGTTAAAAAGGCATTAAATAACATCTAATGGATTATAACATACCCTATGACAGAATTTAAATTCCTAAATATCTAAAAAATAATTTTTTTACCTATAGGGGTCTAAATTTGACCTTGAAGTCAAATTTGGTCAATAATACCAAATAAAGAAGAATGAGACTTTGAAACTAGTTCCTAGGCTTAAAGACAAGAATGTCATTGGGACAAATTAGGTGTTTATAAACAAGTTGAAGGAAGATGGATAATTCACTAGTAAAAGGATATATTGGTATGTAAGGTATATTCAAAAGTTAAAGGGGTAGACTTTTAGGAGACCTTTGTACCAGTAGGAAGATTGGAGGCCATTAGATTATTTCTAGCATATGCAAGATTTAAAGGGTTTAAGGTATACCAGATCAATGCAAAATCTACCTTTTTGAATGGGAATTTGGAAGAGGAAGTGTAAATTGATAAACTTGAGGGGCTATCACTAAAAAATGACAAGGAATATGTTTGTAGATTGAAAAAGGCTCTCTATAGTCTAAAGTAAGATCTTAGAGCTAGGTATGCTAGGTTGGACATGTATCTATTGGATCAATGATTCAAAAGAGTAGTTGAGGATAGTAATCTATACATAAATATAAAAGATTACAATTAATTTATAGTAGTTGTCTATGTGGATGACATCATATTTGGTGTGAACAATAATAACATGACTAAGGCTTTTGCAGAGGTGATGAAGAAAGAGTTTTAGATGCCCATACTAAGAGAGCTATAATTCTTTCTTGGGTTAAAAATCACTCAATCTAAAAATTTATATTCATATCATAATCCAAATACATAAGAGAGATGCCAAAAAATTTTGAGGTGGAATATTTGAAGGAAGTTAGTACACCCATGATCACAAGGTTTAATTTGATCAAGGAAGATGAGTCTCTAAAAATCAATTAGAAATTATATATGTAAATGATTGGAATTTTTTTATACACCACTACCTCTAGACCTGACATCATGCAAGTAGTAGGTCTTGTGGGAAGGTTTTAAGTATATACAAAGGAGAATAATCTACAAGAAATAAAAAGGATACTCAAGTATCTCAAGGGACTATGGAGTATAGATTGTGGTATCTAAGAAGAAAGGAGTTCAATTTGATATCCTATATATATGTAAACTAGGCATGAAGTCTAGATGATTCAAAGAGTACTAGTGGAGCATCTTTCTTCTTAGGTGGATGTCTAGTTTCATGGATAAGAAAGAAATAACCATAAGTAGAATTATCCACATGGTGAGGCTAAGTACATTACATCAGCTTCATATTGCACTCAGGTCCTATGGATGAGACATTCCCTAAAAGACTATAGGGTAGAGTATGATGGTCCTATCCCTATCTATTATGATAATATAAGTGCTATAAAAATCTCAAAGGACCCTATCATTCACTTAAGGACCAATCACGTTCCCATCAAGTATCAGTTTTTTAGAGAGAAAGTAAGTGAACAATGTGTCAGACTTGAATATGTTTCTACAAAAGATAAGATTGAAGACATCTTGACCAAACCACTTCCAAAGGTAACACTTGAACTCCTAAGATATGAATTGGGTGTAATTTCTTCCCCTATCAATAATTGAAGAATCCAAATACTTAAGGGGAGCTAATCATGCTCATTATATCCAAGAATAGGTGAGTTGTTCTAAGAAGGTATGGTGGAGATAGGGGAACACATTTTTATTATGTATCATAAACTCATAGTCTTATGTGTTGAGTATTTTGGTTGCAAGGAGTGTGATCCAAGGAGTTACAAACATCAATTTGTCATTTATGTCAAAGGGGGAGAAAGGATATAATGGGGATATAATAATGATTAGTATGTAGTGTTTTTTGTCATCAATAATAAAGTGGGAGATTTTTTAGCATTGTTCATGTTGTTGAGGTTTGGCATTGATGTTGTCATTGATGTCAAAGTTTTTTGAGAAAGGTGTTCATGAGGTCATTAAATAATGTAGCTATAAGAGAGAATATTGATCATTGTTTTAGTGCTTATGAGAGTATAATACATGATTAATATATTTTCATATGACTACATGAGTGATGTGAAGGTCAGGATGGAAGGTCCTTATTGTCAAATTTATCAATTACTTGAGCATAGTAAGTCTCTTGAGAAGGTATGTGTATAAAATGCCTAATATTGTACATGAAGGGTCATTATGACTTGGTGAGATGAATGCACATAAGCATGAAAATTTTCATGAGGTTTTTTGAGCATGTATATGAGGATTTGGATCACTCATGTGAGTCTCAAGGTGAACCTATAGGGGTAAGCCCTATAGGTCAAGTCTATAACTAGAACTCTTCTAGACATTACTTGGCCAAATGAGGCATCATGATCTATTATCAAGGCATATGAGGGATGTATGACAATATTTAATCATGCATTAGGTTTCTTGAGTATGTGATAAGAGTGGAGAGCACATGGAAAGAGGCATAAAGGTTAGTTTTTAGGCCTAATGTGATTTGCAGGTCAAGGTCTAAGAAAACAAAGAGAGAGAGAGAGTGTGTGTGGCCTAATGAGGGGTCATGATTGGATTTCAAGATGTATAAGATCATATAATAATTTTCATAGGTAAGGCATGTTTTTTCAAATTTACTCATGAAGTTTTAGGTCAAAGTTAGAAGGATAAGGCATGAAAATGTGTTATGTTTTATGAATGATCGTTAAGAGTGGAAATAGGTTTAAACCCTCTTGGAACCTAATAGTGACATGATGTTGAATATATGGTTCAAAAAAGAAAATAATGGTATAAAATAGATATAAAAACTATTGGATCTTATATTAAAATCTCCTAGGCACCTCCATGTGTAATTGAGTTGTTAGTTATGCAAGTAAATCCTATAAAAAAGTGTTAGTTTCTTAGAGATTTGCTATAATAGTTAGATTTGACCAAGTTAAAGTATGAAAATAATTAGATGGAGAAAGTTGAGACTTTTATTTGATGTCCATTTTATTTTTTATATAGGTTCTATCCATTAGGTATGATAAACTAGTCATCCAATTTAGCCAGTCACTAATAGTCCTAATGGTGGAAATAGTGAAAAACCTAAGCAATAATGAGAAGATGATTAGGAATGTGTTATAATGAAATAAGGATGAATAAAATTAAATGGAAATATTTTTAATTAATTTTAATACATGTCCATGTTTTGTATAAGTTTTTGAGGTTACTGATTATAGTGAAAAATTTGCTCACAAGTTAACCTATCTAGTACAGATGAGATAGTGAGACGAAAGGTCACAAGATTGGTCTGCAAGACCAATATTTCCCATTTGACCATGTTATATTTCTATATAATAATTTTATAATTATATAATAAGATAATATACATGGATTATAAGTATTTTAAAGTGGTCAAATAAGTGTTGAAGGTCATTATCACCATGATCGGTCTTCGAGGAAAATTGGTAGTTCTAAATGAGCAAGTTATAGGAGTCTTTTTGAGTCCTTTTTCCCTATGTAATGAGGTATAATTCTCTTAATGAGTTTTTTGATGTATTTTAGGTTATGTGTATATGTTTTAATGTCATGTTTACATGTCCAAACATTATGTTATCCTCAATTGTTGAAGATAGACCTTTCTGTGTGTGTGAATGCCTAATGTAAATAGTACTAATGACATGCTTCAAGTGGTGATTGGAGATAAAATGTTTCATGGAAATAAGATGAGATTATTATGGGTATATTTTAGTGGAAAACAAAGTTTTATTTCCATATATTAAGTTTGAAAGTTCTCTAAGGAGATTAAAGGGTAACGTGTACTAATGAAGGCCTAATTGAATTAGGTCTCCTTAAGGCCTAAATAAGGATTTGGTCCATTTGAGTTATGACCAACCTAATAAAATGATTTATTAATTTTTTTGGTATTTAATAATTTCTATTATGTTTAATTTCTAAGTATGTAAGTGCGTATGGCTGAATAAGAGGTGTATAAACAATATCCTAGTATAAAAATAAGACCTAATAGGCCTAATTGTCTTGTTAGAGAATGGACAAATGAAAGCAAAGGATATAGTACTTTGAAGATATAAAGGATGTACTATATAACATAATAAGGTTACATATAAACTATAATCAATATATAACATGGGTACTATAGATGAAGATCAAGGTCATATGACCTAATCTGTCTTGAAGAGACATAGATGAATAAATAATCCTAAAAGATAGTTTGAGAGGATAGAAGAGAGAGAACAATTGAATAAGTTAAACATAATATATTATATCAGAAACAAGGTTTTATAAAGGTGATCAAATTTTTTAGTTGGTTGAGTTAGTACTGAGTCATCTAGGGGGTTGGTGCCTCCTTGCAAATTGGTGCTTACTAAAGCCTAGTCAGGGTGGTGATTAGCTAGTTGGGGTTGGTGATCCATGTGGAGTTGGTGATTCAATAAATTGTGATATTTTTGATTATAGGACTATAGTCCATTTGAAAGTATCAGTGGGTTTTCTTCCCCTTGAGGGTTTACCACTTATTTGTATGTTTTCTTATGTTATGATCATGTGAATGACTCTTTGTGCATTGCTATATCTTTGTATTGCTTTGATGGTTCAAGCAATGTTAAATTACATGTGAAAGAAAGTTTTAAGATTTTTATTCATCCCCCTATAAGAAATTTAATTTAAAACAATACATTTTCTTAAACTAATGCTAATTCCCCCATCATCATAACTTTTTAATGCAATTATTATTTGAAATGAACATCCCTCATTCTCACTAAGTAGGATGTGAAGCTAATTTTTATATGTATAAATATAGTATACTAAAAAAATGTGAAAATATTTCCATACATGTGGATAAAATAATGAACACTTCTCTTTACCTTAAGCTTCCTATCTCTTTCATGATTCTAGATGAGATTATACTTTGTGTGGATGATCTTACACTATTTATTGGCATCTAAATCAGTGATACCAAGTTAAGCACACTTTTGTTGATGAGGGTTTAGGTAATTATTTCATCTCCCTTTATTTCATTAAAACTCTTGGATATTCCAAATGCAATTTCAAGTCCACACGTAATACATGTCATGGTTATAATATAAGGAAAATGGCTCTTTTAGGTTGTATGTGGCTTCCTATTATCATCCCTTTGTTTACCTTCCACATCAAAGTTATGATATTTAAATTTACCCTTTCTTATAACATCTTTCTTGGTAGACCTTGGACTCATCATATGAGGTATATCACCTCATTTGCATGCTAATGTGTTAAATTCCACCATAAAGGTGATATATACAAGATTCAAGGAGATACAAACCCTTAGAATTTTAAAAAATTCCAATAATGTGGTGTATTTAAAGGTCCAACTCTTGAACCTTTTCTCACTATTCAATTTAAGGAATTTAAAACTTTCAATTATACCACCTAACCTCCTAGATTCTAATGATGATAAACTAGACATGATCAACCTCAAGATAAAAACTTCAGATATATCCCCTCATCTCATTACCCAAATTGCACTATCCTTAAATCTATACTTGTATCATCATCCTATCAATGACATACACATGGTCTAAACCAATACTCAATATTTTATTCATCATGCAACTTTTGATGACGAAATCATAGTTACCTATATCATTGACCTACATACACTCAATTATGATGATGGTTATGATTTAGATGATGCTTTTCTAACATGAATTATCTAGTATAGAGATGATAACATTATTTTATATCATACTTATTTATTTTATTCTTTTCATTAATCTTATTGTGTTCCTTCTTTCATAGTACCTAATTCTAGTATTCTTCCTATTTTTCATAAGGTAGAGATGGAGTAATCACATGGTACACCTCTAGTTTTAATAGATCCTCTTAGAGTCATGATCATGGATCATCCTATGAATGTTCCTTATCATTTCAATAGATACCATGATCCTTCTACCTTGATTCCCTTAGATATGTTCGCTATTTCTCTTAAGCTTTTTGCATGTCCTGCTTCACCCGCAACTAAGCCTAGTCTAGTTCTAAATATTGATATACATTTAGCTAAGCCTCATATTATATCTAATTTTTATTTACCTTATGATGATCCCATCCTAGTATCTACACCATCCCTACCTTCCCTTCGTGATGGCCTTCTTATTTTAATGTAGCTATATCCCTTGCTCACCCAATGGGTTGATCAAACTTATTGCTATATTCACAAAGTTTTTGATCATTGGACCAAGATTTTCAATTACATCATCCTTCCATAGATTTTAATTCTACCTCTTTTATTATTCAACCACCAAAGTCTACTAACAAGTGTATCTATTTCTTCTATGGTATAACTAATCATTCTTCTACCCATTGTGAAAAGCTTTGATAATATATTGACACATTGCATCCTACCCTTCCCTAGCCTAAAGGTAAAGCCATACCTCCTCCTAATTTATTAACTAAGTATATCCATAAATATGGGGAGGCATATTATATTTATCACCAATATAGTACCCATCATACTGATCATTTTTGCATTCTCTAAAAACATATTCATGATCACCTTATGATGAATCATGTGCCCATTATTCCTCCTTCCTTAGGTCACCCACATAAGAAGGATAATCCTTCATCTATGGTTAATTATCCACATGTGGTTCCTTCTTCACCTATTAATTCTTCCCCACCTATGGTTCCTTCTTCACCTATGAATTCTTCCACACCTATGGTTCCTTCTACATTTATGGTGCCACATTCTTGTCCCATAAATACCATTCTTATTATTGCATCTATTCCCCTCCTTGAGTATTCTATGCATAGGATCCATCATGAGAATCATCCTTTTGATACACCTACATTTTATGTTGAGGATATTTGATGAGTGTTCTTTCACATCTTTTCCTGAGGATAGATGAGACATTGGATGTCACTAGGATCCAATTTCATAGAGATATTTTAAACGTCATGAATAATATTTAAGGAAAAATTTATTAGTATTTTTTAACACAACATGGTGTTGCTTCACTTTATTATTCATTATGATTTTGGATTAGAATTGTGATCCACTTTTATATATATTATATCATTTGACTATGTGTCAAATATGGTTTCACTTATCTATTTCACATGGATATTTATATTATACATTATGTGTTGTATATGGTTACATTTTATTTCATATGTTATTATGGATTATTTTTATTATTTACATGATTTCATGCTTATATTCATGAGTTCATTTATTTAATGTATGTCTTTATCTTTCCTAATGATTATTTGCTACCTTATCTTAAAAACTTAGATAATTATTATTATGACTTTATTATACAAACCTTTATCCCATTAGCAATCCTTGTTTACCATGTGGTCAGTTAGAAAATAAGATATATCATTGTAATTATATCTTACCAATCTAATTTTTATCTCATTTTATTCACTTATCTCCTTTTGTATACTAAGCATACATATGTTTGAAACTTGAGATAACATACTTATTCATAGGTAAGCCTAAGTGTTTAGTCAACCATATCTTTAGATACTTATCTCCCTTTAACCAAGTATAAATTTCATTCATGTGTATAAATTATTTCATTCATGTTGGTTATTCCAAATATGTATGGAGGAGGAATCATAAAATCCATAAAAATTAAAATCCAAATCATTTAGATATATAGTAACATAGAAATCTCAAAAGTCAAATCACACTAAAAGATGTGATTCATAGCACATATCCATTTTATAACCAAAGATAAAGCTTCACATTTGGCCTCATAATAAATTTTAGGCCCATTGGGGTGAAATAGGCGAGTAGATTAGGAAAGGAGAATAAAAAAATCTTTTAGTGATACCTACTTTCTCACATAAGTGCCCAATCTTCACAGTACACTGATGACTCTATAAGAGGTCTTGAGGAATGGGGAGTGAGAAGTTAGGTCCATTTTATGTTTCTTGTTCATATAACCAACCTGTGTTTATCTTAGTATCCCATTTATTTTCATATATAACTTTTTACTTATTGCAAACAATGTGTCCTTTGTATTTTGATGGTCACTAGACTCCCAATGTCTTTCTCATGTCCCTAGTATGTCTCATGATTCCCAAGATATTCTCATAGACATATATGTCATAATTTTTACATTCCCTCTTTCATTTAAAATATTCATAATATTTCCCTTTAAAAAATATTATTTAGTTAATTGATCTTCCCCCTATGGTTTCTCTTTGTGATTTGAAGTGTAAGACCATGGATAGGACCAAGCCTTCCACACAAATTACAAAATTATAAAAATAATTTAAAATCATTCCCACCATTATTTCCACCTAATTGGTGTTCTCTTTGTGAGTTATAGTGTAAAACCATGGATAGGACCAAGGTCCTCACAAAATATTCCAATAACCAAGTCATAATGAAATTATATGTGTTAAATTTGGGATAACTAGTGTTTGATTATAAGTTACACATCATTGACTTGATTATCAAATTTGATTTATTATGTTTTATGCTTACCTCATTAATCTTTCAATTTTATCTTCTATTTTCTAATTGCATGTATTCTTACAACCATTTTCTTAAAAATTTTATACTTCCTAACTTGAATTAGTGTGATCAATTTAATTTCATTTTACACTTTGTCTTTATTATACTTCCCAACATGATTTAATATCATTTATTGATTTAATTGTTTTATTTTTTATACCATTGGTTTTTAATATGCCTTCCATTTTATTACAATATTTTGATACTTACCAATGTGATAGAGTGTGACTTTTATTTGTTTTTAATGTTATGCCAATATTTTACATGGTTTGAAAACATTTATTATTATTTCTAATGCAATGAATTTACTTCAACAATAAATTAGAATAGCAAAAATAGGTCCAAATATGACTAAAATATATCATAATATATTATAATAGACAAGCCACTTCTAGGGGGCAACCTCCAAAAGTTTCAATAAGAGCAAAATTCACAATATGATGATAAACAATTACCTACTACCTCATATATATAGCCTATCTAGGCCATGGTTTCTCCATAGGCTGACCTACTAACCAAATGAATGCATAGAGAAATGTGATATAACATCAAATAGGGATAAGTAAGCCACGAGTTGGCTAATCCTATCCTAGTACATGTGATAGGTTAGGGGAATATCATGGCCTTCCCCTTCAAAGCAATGTTGTCCTCAATGTTGAACAACTCTAGATGGTGTAAAAAATCTTCACCTTCCCAAGTTACATCTTCCTACTCAGGTTTCTCCACTTGATCAGATATTCCCTAATCTATCTAGTTCTCAACCTCTTAGTATGTGTTTAGAGGATCTTCTCTGGTTCCAAAATGACTCATCCTTATTCATCTAGTTTTGGGATCTCTATTTGGGCTAAAAATTTCTATCCAATGACCTTCTTCAAATAGGAAACATGAAATACTAGGTGTATGCAAGATGAATGAGGTAACTTGAGCTTGTAAGCCACACTTCCAATTTTCTATAGAACCTGATAAGGGCCATAATACTTAGGAGCAAGTTTGTTGTCCTTTTTCTATTACTTCAATGACATCTAATTGTAAGGCTACACACATACAAATACCCAGTCACCCACCTCAAATTTTTGCTCACTACATTGTTGACATGCTTGTTTCTTCATCTTATTTTGTGCCAAGGCAAAATTCTCTCTCAAACTAGCCAAAACCTCTTGACGATGCTGAATGTACTCCTCCACATCTTGAACCTTGGTTTGCACCTTTAATGAAGAAGTGATGGAAGGTGGATGGTAACCATATAGAGCTATAGATGGAGACATTTTAGAAGAGGTATGGAAAGATGTGTTATACCACCATTCTGCAAGTGGTAGCCATTTAACCCAACATTATTGTTTATTTGATACAAAACAATGGAGATACCACTCTAAACACTTGTTAACCACTTATATTTATCTATCAGATTGGGGGTGGTAAGATGAGCTATGAGCTAGCTAAGTAGCCAAATAGGAAAATGATTCAATCTAGAAATTACTAGTGAAAATATGAACACAATCACTTATAATTATTTTTGAGGTTCCATATAATTTTAGAACCACCTCCAAAAAAAATAGTTGCTTCTATACTTGTTGAAAATGGGTGTGAGAGAGCACAAAAATGGGCATATTTTGTAAGCTTGTCCACAATGACCAAGATAAAATTCTTACCTTTAGAACAAGGCAACCCTGTGATGAAATCCATGGAAAACTCCTCCCACCTTTGACTAGGAATTGCTAACAATTGTAATAGACTTAGGGTCTTAACTATCTCACCTTTATTCTATTGGCATATCAATCATTCTACCACAAAATTTTGTACATATCCCTTGAGTCCTTCCCAAAATAATTCTTTCTTAGTTTTGTGATAAGTTTTCAAGAACCCTAAGTGTCCCCCAATCAGAGATGCATGCAACTCTACAATAATCTTATGCTTAAGATCTAACTCTTTAGATAAGTATAACCTACCCTTATACCATAGGACATTACCTTTCCATTCAAATTTGTCAGAGGCTAAAGTACCTTGCTAGAGATTCTGAATCAGAACTTGTGCATCCTTGTCTTGTTCCCATTCTTACCTGGCTTCATCCACCCGATCTACTTGAAACATAGACATTGCATAGAGTAATGCTTTTATGGGTGTATCCCATCTAAATAGTGCATCTGCTACTACATTATCTTTACCATTTTTATAGATGATTTCAAAATCATAACCCAACATTTTGTTGACCCACTTTTATTGTTCCTCAGATGATAATACTTTCTCCAAAAAGTATTTGAGACTATCATTATTTATTTTCACCTTAAAGTGTTTACCCATCAGATAGGGCCTCTATTATTTAAATGAATGAAGAATAACCATCATTTATTTCTCATAGATAGGTTTTTGTAGATTCTTACCTTTGAATTGATGACTCTCAAATGCAATGGGTCTTCCTTACTGCATTATTACTACTCCCAACTTAGATCCAAAAGCATCACATTCAATAGTGAATGTCTTTGAGAAGTCTAGAGTAGCCAAAACTGGAGTGGTACACATAGCTACTTTTAGTTTCTCAAATGCTTTGATGGTGACCTCATTCCAATGGAAGGCGTCCTTATTTTGCAATGTAGTGAGTGGAACCGCTATGCTGCCATAACCTTTAACAAATATTTGGTAATAAACTATTAGTCATAGGAACCCTTAGAGTTTTTTGAGAGTTTTTAGCATGGGCCATTCCATCATATCTTTGATCTTCTAGGGATAAAATTTGACACCTTCATGGTAAATAATGTGACCTAGGTACTCGACCTCTTGTACTCCAAAAGCACATTTGGATGGCTTCACATAAAGCTAATGCTTATCCAAAACTATCAACACCTGTTTCACATGTTGTAGATGTGCTTCCCATGTCTGACTATAAATCAATATGCCTTCAAAGAAAACCAACAAAAACTTACTTAAAAAAGGCCTAAAAATATTGTTCATCAGGCTCTGAAAAGTAGATGGTGCATTTTTAAGACCAAAGGGCATTACCAAAAACTCATAATAGCTCTCATATGTTCTAAAAGTAGTTTTATGAACATCTTCATCCTTGATTCTAATTTGATAGTACCTCAAGCAAAGATCCAATTTTGTGAAATAATTAGCACCATGCAACTCATCAAATAAATCAACAATTACTAGAATATGAAACTTATATTTGATGGTGTACTTGTTGAGATCCATATAATTTAGGCACATCTTCCATGTGTCATCTTTCTTCCTCACCATGACCACTAGTGATGAATATGCACTTTGTCTATGCTTGATGATCCCTACCCCTAGCATCTCATGGACCATATTTTTGATTTCACTCTTCTATGAATATGGATATATGTATGATATGATATTTGGTGGTTGACTCCCTGAAAGAAGTTGAATGGCATGATCATGTTCTCTTTTTGGTGGTAGTCCTTTTGGCATGGCCTTAAAAATATATGGGTGGTCATCAAGAAGCATCTATAGATCAAGATGTGTAGATGCTTGTGTGGGTTAAAATTATATGAAACATAATCATGAAATAATTTCTTCTACCCCCTTTATTAGCATCTTGGTCATCTAATGTGAACTAATCGATTGTGGAGATTTTGCCTGTAATCCACATAGTTTAATTTCCCTACCTTCAGAATGAAAGTGCATGAATAGTTCCTATAAGTTCATCTTAATGGTACCTAAGGTTGTGAGCCATTAGACTCCTAAATAAATGTCTATACTACCCATGAGTATAGAAGTCATAGGAGAATCAAGATTGTAGTCACCCATAGCAAGCTTACTACTATGGCATTTGCCTAAATAATTAATTGTGCCACTATCTACAATCATAATCTAAAATTTTGGTGATGGGTAAATGAAATAGTTTAATGAAGTGGCCAAATTATGGTTGATGAAGTTATGTGTGATCCTTAAATCAATCAACACTGTCACCTTCTATTTCTTGAGGAAACCCACCACCTTAAGAGTTTGTGGAGTGCTAATACCTAGAAGTGCATGACAAGAGATTGTAGGTTGGAAATCTTTAGGTACCTCCTCTATCTCTTCCTAATCATCATTAGAGGCATCATCTTCTTCTTCATCTTCATTGGATCCCTTAATGTTGAATAAATTCATCTCAACACATCTATGTCCTTTGCTCCACCTACTATTGTTGGGAGAGGTGGAAGATAAATCCAAGAACAAACACACCTATTCTCATTCCACCTGTTAGGATCTTGCTCCTCAGAAAGAGCACAGTATGATTACCAAATATAAGCAATTGAATATGCGGAAATAACCAAAAACACAAGTAACTAGAATTCACCAATAGCACAGAATATGAGAGACAATACACTATCTTGTATTAACACTATACAGAAAAGAATACAACAAAGAGCTGCCACACACTTTCACCTTACAGAGGATTGCCACACCTCAAGTGTACAGTAATTCTTCTCACACGCACTCTCCTACACAAAAAATGGTCCCAACAACCAACTCACACACAGAATTGGTGTTCACCTCACCAACCAGTCAGCTATAACCCTGCCGATACACCAAGCACTCTATAGCACTTCAAGCTGATCTCTCATGAACCTGCAACCTGCAATTCAAAGACCAAACTTACATGTAGATCCCCAATGAGCTTGCAACAACCTGCAACTCACAAATCTTACAACTAGAAGGAACTCTTCCTTTCTATCTCATGCTTATACAATACATGCCAATGGGTCTATAAATAGGTCCCTAACTCAAACAATAACTTAGACTCTTGATTTAGACAATTGTCTTCACAGCCCAAGACTCTAACTGGTCTCAACATGCAAACTCTTCATTCACTTAACTAACTGTCCATGAAATGAGCAGTTTTGGAACACACAGGTGACCGATGTCGGTCCCTGCTTGTCTGGTTCTGCCGACGTCAGCCGACTTCCTGCCATCACCGGTGGCCTTCTGCACTGGTCTCTACCGACGTCGGTCCTACTGTCGACGTTGGTTCTCTTGGATCTTAGCAACCATTGTTCCACAGTTTGCAAAGGGTTGAAGCTTTTAGCTCCACAACCTAACAATCTCCCACTTGGAGATAAACAGCTGCAACTTGTACATATACCTGTACACCGTCTAGTTTGTTCCCTTGGCTATGTATCCATCTTCAAAATCACCCTTGAAGACCAACCACCACAAAATCCGTGGTGCAAAACCTATCATCCAAATTACCTACCACATCCACATCTACAACCATGTAGAAATAAACCTGAACTTGCATAGCATGTGCACCTGCTACTAGTCCCTGTAAGAATCCACTGAACTACCCTCCAATGGTTCTCTCCCGGATTGGCTCCTAACTTGTGACAACTCCCACTGCTTGGGAAAACTCAGGTTTAGTACATACCATGCACTCAACCTCATTATGTGAATCAAGACACCTGTTCATAGAACTGTCCAACCATCGGCATGCTAACCGATTTCACACAATCATCCTGAAACAAAGTCAACACATGACCTTCCATGTCTCTAGAACACACTCTTGCCAAAGAATCTTGCTGCTCCCAGATTCTCCATGACAAACACCTAAACTAGCTTTACCTTTAGTTCAGCAATACCTATATATGTAACCCTGCAATAAGCACATCATACAAAAATAGGATAGTGTAGCTAATACTATCCAACCTGGCAAAGAGAAACACAATGAACAAACCTCCATTGCCCTGCAGCTAATACAAGATCATATACCCTGATCTTCCATCTCACGTATCCATTTCCGCTCTTCTTTATCCTTATCATCCATTCGTCTCTCAGTGCTTACTTCCAACTGGCAACACTACCCAAAACACCTATTTGGTTCTCCTCCAAGGAATCACATCCTCATTCATGCCTAGCTCCCACTGTTTCCTAGATCTACCTGTTCTGCTTCTTCAACAACTTCCTGGTCCTATGCCATAAGTGAGCAACAAGTAGTGTAAAGAAGGGAAATGATGAATTTAAGAACTTACTTACACCTTCAGTCCTCCATATGGGCGCTTGAGACTCCATGACAGCTTGCTGTCCACCCAAAATTCATCTCAGTGACCGATGCCGGTCACATCTCAGTCTACAGCTGACCGATGTTGATTCCCTGCGACTGCCTCCCTGCCGACGTCGGTTTCCCTTGGCCGACACCGGTCTTTGTCTGCCCTGAGTCACCGATGTCAGGCTGCACATAGCTGACGTCGGTCTCTGTCTGGACGCTGACGCTGGTTCTCCTGCTGATGTTGGTCTCTGTGTTTTTCTTGTGAGACCTGACTTTTTCCCGCAAGCTCCTTTTGGATCAAACCCTTGTCCAAATCACCCTTGCTCTACTCAAAACTCCTCTGCACCTTGTGCTGAACTCTGTTCATCACTTTCTCCTTGAAAACCAAGGCTTTCTTGTTCTTGTCGCTAACATCAGATTCCTCAAGAAACCTCACCTTCTTCTTCTGCATACAGAAACCATGATCCATGCCTTCCAAATTTGAAAGCATACTCTTTGACTCAAGAACCAGCATCTCCTTCTTATCTATGTGACCAAGCCTATTAAGCCACATCTCCAAATCTACAACTGAAGTAGATAACCCAGAAGAAGAATCAGTAAAACAAGTAGATAGATAAAGCGTACCTACTTTCTTACCTCTAGCTACAATAAGTGTACCCTTGGTAACCTTCCAAGAGTCCGCTATGAGAGTTACTGTGCAACCCTCTTCACCCAAACTTCTAACAGAAATTAGATTCCACTTCAGAATTGGGACGTGCATGACCTCCTTTAACACCCATGTGTTACTTGTCTGCAGTTTCAGCTTCACTTTGCCTTTGCCAACAATCTGACAAGGCTTACCATCCCCTACACAAATTTCTCCAAAATCTCCCTGGACATACTCATGAAAAAATTCCCTATGTGGGGATGCATGAAAAGAGGTACCAGAATCTAATACCCAAGATTCTACTTTATCCAAAGAACATACCAGAGCATCCTGTGCAACATAACCTACAACATCTACTTCTTCTTCATGTTCTTCATGCTAATCTGTACCCGATCTGCAATCTCTCTTTAAGTGCCCTTGCTTTCCACATTTCCAGTAGGTTATTCTGCCATACCTGGACTTGGATCTCTTGCCCATCTTTGACCTTGATCTCCCACACTCTATCTTCTCTCTTGGCCTTCCTCTTCCTTCAACACTCAAAGCATCTCTAGATGATTCACCTGTGCTTTTCCTGCATATCTCTTCATTCAAGATCACACTCACAACATCATCCACATTTAAGACTTTTGAAGGAGACACAGTATTAGAAACTGCCATTACCAAACCTTCCCAACTTTTAGGTAATGAACACAAGATTAAGAGAGCTCTTATTTCATCATCAAATACAATATTGACTGAACTTAATTGGTTTACCAAACCATGTAAATCACTAAGATGGCTATGAACAGATCCACCTTCCAACATTTGCAAATTAAATAAATGCTTCATAAGAAATACCTTATTAGAAGCCGAGGGTTTTTCATACAAATTTGCCAAAGATTTCATCAACTCCACCGTTGTCTTACACTGTGATAAGCTGGAAATCACAGATGATTCAAGAATCAATCTAACAGATCCCAGAGCCTTCCGATCAAGAACCTCCCATTCTTCATCTTTCATATCCAAGGGTTTGCTAGCAACCCCACCCAACGGTAAGTACAAATCTTTCTGATACAGATAGTCCTCAATCTGCATCCTCCATAATTGGTAGTTCTTGCCATTAAACTTTTCCATTTGTAGTTGACTATTTTCTGCCATTGCTCGACTCCCACTCAAACAGAAACCCTATGAGTAACCTGTAATCAAAACACACTACCCAGATCTACACCAATCTGTTAGTATCCCAACCTAAAGCTCTGATACCACTTGTTGGTATCAAGCTCAAGAACCTACAACCAAGGCTCTGATACCACTTGTTGGGAGAGGTGGAAGATAAATCCAAGAACAAACACACCTGTTCTAATTCCACCTGTTAGGATCTTGCTCCTCAGAAAGAGCACAGTATGATTACCAAATATAAGCAATTGAATATGCGGAAATAACCAGAAACACAAGTAACTAGAATTCACCAATAGCACAGAATATGAGAGACAATACACTATCTTATATTAACACTATATAGAAAAGAATACAACAAAGAGCCGCCACACTCTTTCACCTTACAGAGGATCGCCACACCTCAAGTGTACAGTAATTCTTCTCACACACACTCTCCTACACAAAAAATGGTCCCAACAACCAACTCACACACAGAATTGGTGTTCACCTCACCAACCAGTCAGTAATAACCCTGCCGGTACACCAAGCACTCTATAGCACTTCAAGCTGATCTCTCATGAACCTGTAACCTGCAATTCAAAGACCAAACTTACATGTAGATCCCTAATGAGCTTGCAACAACCTACAACTCACAGATCTTACAACTAGAAGGAACTCTTCCTTTCTATCTCATGCTTATACAATACATGCCAATGGGTCTATAAATAGATCCCTAACTCAAACAATAACTTAGACTCTTGATTTAGACAATTGTCTTCACAGCCCAAGACTCTAACTGGTCTCAACATGCAAACTCTTCGTTCACTTAACTAACTGTCCATGAAACGAGTAGTTCTGAAACACACAGGTGACCGACGTCGGTCCCTGCTTGTCTGGTTTTGCCAACGTCGGCCGACTTCCTGCCGTCGCTGGTGGCCTTCTGCACTGGTCTCTGCTGACGTCGGTCCTGCTGCCGACGCCGGTTCTCCTGGATCTCAGCAACCATTGTTCCATAGTTTTCAAAGGGTTGAAGCTTTTAGATCCACAACCTAACAACTATCAAAACTAAAACATAATCCTTTTGCATGCTTCTCTTTGATTTGTTGAGGGGTCAATCTGGTAGGTGGAGGAAATGTTGGTGTCGATATGCTATGATCTTTGAAGTGAGTGAATGGTTGCTTCTTGTTGGCTATGAATTTTTCCTTAGCTCTATGTGCCATGATAATATAATCAAAAATATTAAGTGGATTAAACATGCGTACCTCATATTGAATGTGGTCTTTGAGTCCACCCAAAAATAGGTCATTGAAGTTTTCCTAAAAAATTGTCTCCACATATAAGGATAGGTTCTAAAAATGATGAATATAATCCTTGATGGAACTAGTCTATCACAATTTTTCCAATTGGTTGAAGTAATTCTATGTCACACTATTTCCATAGTGTAATTGCAAATCCTCTATAAAAAATGACTAGGTGACACTGAGAGTCATCTTTTTATTTTGAGCACATAACCAT
Source organism: Torreya grandis (assembly GCA_037957365.1). NCBI lineage: Eukaryota > Viridiplantae > Streptophyta > Pinopsida > Cupressales > Taxaceae > Torreya > Torreya grandis. The sequence continues at coordinate 1,487,340 of JARHVA010003273.1, read as the reverse complement.
CGATACCAAATGAATTGATCAGCTTCAAGATATAAGGATTCCATGGTAACCTTCTATCCACTTGGGATTTGATGCAGATTGAAAACAATTCTCCATTTGGTTGATCTAATTGAGTGGATCTTTTCCATCAAATTTGTGGATATCCACCTTTGGTAATAGGGTCCTCTATGGCAATGTAGTTGGATTTGAAGTAGATTGGTTAGGAGAACCACCCTAGTGGGGTTGTGTAATAGTGATATCTGGATGATTTGACTAATTATGTTTCAAAGCCATCATGATATCTACCAAAATATCTTGTATGGATTTCATATTAGATTGTATGCCTTGCATCTCACTTTGAATGCCTTGCACACTATAGTCAAGCTAGCTCACTTTGTGACATATGTTAGAGAACCCTGGTATAAAGGATCTAGTACATCCCCCTTTTGACTCCTTCTCTTCCTTGTTATGAGTTTTACTTAGAGTCTCAACACCCTTTTCTCATCCCTAAGTTTATGGACCTACCATAAAAGGGCTTTACAATGTCGACCCTGATTGGCACTTTTGACCCAACTTTGTCCAAGTAATTTTAGACTTATGTCAGCCTCAAATAAAAACTTAAAAACAAAATAAATATCCAAATTTTTCTAAGCTTTCCAAAAATGTAAATAACTCAAAAAAATCTTTGAATTGCGCACTATAGAGCAATTTTATGAAAAAACCTAAAATGGAGATAAATTTTGTAAAATAGATCTAAATGATCTAAAATTTTAATGGAATATTAATTTTATTATTTCGTACCTCTAGTAAAAAAATTACATAGAAATTCATAACTATTTTTTAGATATAGCCAAATTTTAAAAAATAGGGTTTCACCCACAAGATTGCCTAAATCATAGCTCTGATACCACTTGTAATGAAATTACTTCAATAATAAAGTAAAATATATCATAATATATGATAATAGACAAGTCACTTCGAGGGGGAAACCTCCACAAGTTTTAATAAGAGTAGAATTCACAATATGATGATAAATAATTACGCACTACCTCCTATATATAGTCTATCTAGGCCATGGTTACTCCATAGGCTAACCTACTAACCAAATGAATGCATAGATAAATGTGATATAGCATTAAAGAGGGATAAGTAAGCCATAATTTATCTATTCTTATCCTAATACATGTGATAGGTTAGGGGTGTAACATTTACCATCTTTGGTTTATTATATTTAGTCATTTTTTGTTATTACACATTTCCCATTGTGATATAGTGTGTAGTATATTTGTTTTTAATTACTTATACTTTGCCATGTCCTTTATGCCTTTTTATTTTTAACCATGTATGTGTATCACATATTAATAGAAAATAGAAAACTCATCATATATTTCCCATAACATATACAAAAAAATATAAATACACGTGCTAGAAAGAAATATATCCAAACATCTACATCTAAATCCAAGCATAACTCATGAGATGAAAATATCAAAATCAATATATATATGTATGTATGTATCATGTGTTTTATACAAAATACAAAATACCATAGCTACAACTCTAAGGCTAGGCTCCATCATGTCTATCATGTGGCCTAGCTACACTACCCATAGATTCTTATGATTGTCCCCTCTGAGTAGTACACTATAAAGAGGTAGTTTGACATCTCAATCTAGCAACCTATCCCTATAGATTGGACACATGGGCTTGCACTTATCCTAGATAGATGGTGGTTTTCATGTGTAAGACTCTCTCCTATGTCAAACCTTAACAATATTTTTCCTCTTCTACTCTAACCCTTATCGATGGTTATATCATGTCATTGCATGGCTATGCTACCATACAACCTCTCCCACTAGTCTAAACTAGATTATCTGGGTTAGGGTAGATGGAACCATAATATCATCAAATATGGTGTGGCTATTTTTTGTCATCACCCCATCCAAAATATCATGGTGTAAAACCATAACCAGGCCCCCATCTGATCTCATCTATTATAGGACCTCCAAAACCAAAGCTAGATAGGCATCAATGACATATATATCTCAAAATCATCTATCTACCATAATCATAATGAAATTAGTGTATTATATCAAAATTAAGACATTTATCAGTAGTGTTGATGTCACTGATCATGATCTCCCCATCTACTTGTCCACTGAGCACCTCCTCTATCAACTACCTCTGCACCAGTGCAAACCCAAGCATCACAACTTGATCATGCTACAATCCTCTCCTTGAGAGTGCCTATATGGACCAACTATGTCTTGTAGTATATGCTAGGTCCCAGTATATAACAAATATTAGGAATATATAACATAGAACAATATTAATGAAATAAATATGGAATTAAAAGGTAGAAAACACAACATAATAGAGATATAGATTTAACATGGTTCACTTAACATGGGCTATGTCCACACATAAATAGCTAGTCTTTATTATTCAATCCAAAAAATGAACGGAAAAACTTGAAATAAATTCACTACAATATCCTCTTCACTCACATACAGTATGCCATCATGATTACAATTACCTCTTATCAAAGGAGGGTTACATATTAGGCAAAAATGCATAAAAATTATTTATATCATTAGATCTGCAACCTAATAGTGAACAATCTATATTTACTATGACATTAAAATATTTTACAATATATGATGACCATAATGGGGGGTATTGGCCCCCCATACCCCCTATCAGGAATCAAGCATTATAATAAGAGGAGGCTCCACCATCTAATAACAACTCATGCCTACATCTCATCATGTTGATGGTGCCTCCATAATTGATGAGGATGTAATGGTCACTGCTACCTTTGATGTGGTGTCTATTATGCCCCTACATCCATATCCATCACCTTTACCCCTATTAGCATCATTATTGCCTAATGCCATGCTTGATCAGTTATGGTCTAACATGCTAAGGCCTGGTCACTAGTATCTCCATAGGTACCCATCTACCTCACCTCCCTCTCATCTCTCTAACATGTCATTCCTAATACTAAGGAAATACTATAGGGGATTCCATATGGGGGATTCCAAACCATCTAGGTAATCATACCACTAGATACAAATTCTGCCATGATGTGTGGTGGCTAGTGATCTGCACCCATGATAACCCTATCATAATGGTTGATTAACTAGACCATATAGCACTTATGTGCATATAAGGCTACTATATGATCTCCCCTAATGTGATCATTTTTAATTTTATCACATGAGGTATGACCCATACTACATGGTCTTATCTCCATCTCAAAACCCAAGAAAACCTATCATCAACCACATAGAGTAACCTTCCTATCTAATACATGGGGAACCTTTTGTATATCCATACACTAAATAAAATCATAGATCCCATGGTATTATTACCTCTAGATAAAATCGCACATATCATGGATGAGATGGAGCCACAGTATAGCCCCAAAATTATATAGTAGTCTATGATCTAATATGGACTGGAACAAGGCTATTGCATACAATGGTAACTTTTTGTTTGACTTGTGACACAACACTCATTCTATCAAAAGTCCTATGACTACCTTCTAGATGTCCAAAATGGTTTTAATATAACTGTATAACAATCTCACCCTCAACCTATGGTGAATCCTATTTGAGCATGTAGCCCACTGGGCTAATGCTCATCTCTCATCCTCACTTCTAATGTATCAGTAATCATTGGTGTCCTAGCTATCAGAAGTCTAAATAATGCATGGATGTCCTCCAAAGTGATAACCACATCAATTGTGTCCCCATCCACATCCCATCAAAAATTGTTGGTAAACTATTCTCATATTCTTAGGAACATGACAATAATATCAACAATCAAAAGGATCCGTCTGATCTCCATGATGATACTAAAACCCAAGGTGAGAAATTACACTATGTCCATGTCTTTAAAATTATCCAAAAAATATGGTAGCCATGATGCATCTACTAGGCACCAATATCTCTGGCATCTATAAAAAATATCAAATAATAAAGGACGTATCAGATATCCATGTCATAAATAATTAAAATACATTCTTAATTTTATTAAAAATTAACTACTTCATCATCTGGTTTGATTTAGTTTCTTATATTTTCTAATTTTTCTACACAATTGGCCAATTTGATACTAAATTAGCCTTGTACCCATCCTATTACACATAATCAGCCCTTGTTCTTTCCAACTAAATCGACCCATTTGATACTAAATCGACCCTTTCCCTTCCTTTAACATATTATATCAGCCCTATGGTACATATTCAACCCTATTTAACAAATTATATCATCCATTTATTACCACCTGCATCAGCCCTATGGTACATAGTCATCCATATTTTCATTTTAGACTACATCAACCTACTTATACATAGTCAACCACCTTTAGTTATACTATATCAGCCCACTGCTATGTAGTTGCCAACTTGTTTTTTTCTCACCTTTTGAACTCAATCAACTAGGTTGATTCTATTCTCACTGCAATGACTTTTTTACCATTTAAATAAATGCTTTAAGCATTTATTTATCTAACTTATTCTTACATGATACCCTGTTATACCCCTAGTTTACCTAAAAATTTCTTAGGGTTAGTTTTGGTGCCTAAATTTTACCTATCAGTCAATTTTATGTATCTACCTTAAAAAATTCATGATTGATTACCTATGCTAAACTTGTTGTGGCTACCAGCCATCCTCCTCATCTCAACTATCATCTTCTCACCATGATGTCTCTCTAATATTAAATTGGGTTTCTTAGAGCTTTGTTTTCTCAAACTAATAAAAATAAAAAAAATGAATTATTTTTCACCCTATTTATATTTACTATTCAAAATTATATACCTATCAAATATTTACCACCAAATTATAGTTTTTGATTATATCTTTGTTTTTAAATCTTTTTTTTTGAACCATAAGATGTTTTGGAATCCTAATGTCATAGAGAATCTTTTCACATATTAAATGTACATTTTGAAAAAAAATTAAATTTTCACTCCTTTCACTAATTTTTATAAGTTTGCCTAATGTTCCATATATTAGAGACCTTGAAATTTATTTTAATTCATTTATTATATACAACACTAAGGTAAGTAAAGGTATGTGTGTTTCAATTTGATCCTTGCATTATATTACATGCTTCTTATTGTAATTTATTTAGATTTAACATTGTGTGTTACTATGTTATTTTCTGGAAGCACCATCTATTATTACACTTACATGAAATGTGATGAGATTTGAGTGGGGAATATGCACACATAAAATAATTTTATACTTTATCAATTACTGATGATTTCTCTCTTGTAAAACTTTTCATGTCTCAATCTCTTTGAGTGCACACCATAAAGGGTACACCAAGAAAGGGGTAGGTAGACCATTAGTGCTTCATAGGATTGTTTTCCCCTATACTACCACTTGATATATACACAACCATATCCTATACACTTACATAAGCTTTATCTCCTCCTTTTCGTAATCCTCCATGGATTCACCACCTCACTTAGCCCCTTCCTAGGCCTAAAACCCTTTCTGATGATTAAAATTACACTGTCAGCCCCATCAACCCTATATTCAAATTAATAAAACACATTAAGGGTCTCGGTTAGCTCCTAACGAACCTAGACCAAGACCTCACTTATATTTATCAATTAACAATATAGAGTTGATTGGGATGACCCTATTGGATAAAATTATTAAAAGGTTTAGGGTTAGATTCAACTATATATACACATCCATTTCCACCATTTAGATAGATGATAAGAATAATATTATATTTCTCATCTACTTATCCACCATTATACTTGAGAAGCATAACTTAGTGTTTTAATACTTTCCTTAGAGATATAAATCTTATCTTATAGAGAATTCTTGTGGATTCATAGAGAAGTTGTGTAGCTAAGATCTAACTTATCCTATTTATCCTTATATATAACAATAACCTCTTCCAAAGCACCTTGGCCAATGGAAAGATTGAGGCTTAGCAGGTTCATCTTCAAAGTTAAGTATTCATACATTTTCTATTCCTTTGTAAGATTAGATAGATTAGAATTTATACTTATCTACCATGAATTAGGATTTACTATACATTAATGTGAGTATAGATCTTCTATGCATGTTTACCTTTTATGTTTGTTACCTCCACTTTGTACCACAAGCTTTGGTGAGCACTAGATTAGATTTTTAATTACTTTTAATTTACTTTGTGAATATGAAAACATAGTACTTAACTAGGGTTATTGCATGGTGTTGCTTGACTAGAGGCTTTGGAACCCTCTCTAGTGATGTTATTATGGTAAGAGATCCCTTGATTAGGTCTAACAGATCCATTTTGGTCATGACCCTAGGTATCTAATGCATAAACAATCATAAGTATAAGTAAGATTTATCTTCTCTAAGCTAGGATTTATTAGTATATCAATTTCATTTCCCTTTTTATACAATATTAATGTTATATCCACTTGGGCTTGGGTTACTATTTTTAGGTATAAGCACTATCTCATGATTATCCATGTCCATTTGGAAGATGTTTGAGGCTAATGTAAACTTAACACAACCTGTCTCAACATGATCAACTATGTTTTTGTAATCTACACCAAGTGGGCAAGGCAAAAATTTCATGTTAACTAAGTTTATGAACTATTATATTTTATTAGTTTTGTGAATAGGAATATGCATGTTTCCATTGTTAGTCCTAGTGTTTCATTACCTACTAGTTATCTAAAAGTTATATTTCCCATTTTTAGGTGGGTTATTTATAGTTTGGTTTGTATTTTTATGTACTTACCTCCATAAAGTAACCATGTCAATAATCAATCTTTGGACCATTTGATACAAGTTGGCTATGCATAAAATTATAGTAGTATTATGAGGCACAACAAAATGGTTAAGGAACACTAGCAGAATGAGAGATATTGGATGAACAAATTTATCTCATTTTAGACTTTCCTTTATTAATTTTAGTTCTTCTATGTCATGAGAGGTGCAATAGATCAAATTCACCCTCAACTCACTTCCACTCATAATAATTATTTTATTTTATATTTTCATAAACCTGGAACATTCCTAGCAAAATAAAGCCTTTAAAATATCAAACAAAATCAAGCATGAATATCAAAGAGTATTCAAGTCAGGCCTTCCTTATAGTGTCAATCTATTTATAATTGAATCTACTTTCTAAGATCACCAAATTTGGGTATAAAGTGAGGCTCCACAAGTGAGTATCCCCTTCTAACTCTAATAAAAGGAAAATTTATCAACTCCTCAAGGTCTATGTATACCAAGTCATGGCAAAATTGATACCTCAATTGATCGATGTAAGTTATTCCATACAAGAGGCCTAATTTAAAATAAACTTAAATTATTATGAAATAAACTTAGACTATGAAAAAATCAACTCATTCAAATTTATCAATCAACTCCATATTGATTGGTGTTTACCTTTAATCTATTAGTTTTGATAATGCATTAAAAAACACAATCAAAGTTCATTCAATCCAAATGAAACATTAAAGCACTGATTGCAAATATAATATTCTAAAACTAAGCTAACAAATTATAAAAAAAGATCAAAAGATAAAGGGTAGATAGAAAGAGAAATAAAAATGAGCCTATATTTCAATGTAGATAAATTTGGTTCATTCAATTAAATAAATTCTATGAAACCAACTCTTTTATCTGACCAATATTCACAAAGTCATGAATAAAGATGGTGCTAAATTCTATAGAAAACTAGATTATAAAGAAAGAGGAATAAAACCACCATATACATGTGGAGGAAATGTACATTAATTTCACAAAATTTCATTTTATAGATGTAAATTGGAAGGAACAATGTTGGGGATTCACCCTTCTAAGTTAAAACAACATAAAATATATCCCAGAATAACATAGATCACAAAAAAAGAAATTCTGTAACATAAAGTAGGAAATGCAATAAATGAAAGGGCTTAAAACTTTTACTATATATTCTAACTCAAAATGAACCATCCCTTATTACAATGAGTAATTCATCTTATATATGCATTCATATTCCATATAGACATAAGCACAATCTACCAATGGGAATTCATTCAAGCTCAATAAGTTTAGCCCACATAATGCCAACTAATGTTCCATTAAAACCATGATCAATGTATTAGGGGCCACACTAATTAAATCTCACTTTAAATATGCATAGAGGAATGTTTTTAGGATATTCTTAATATTGTCAGTTGGACACATATTATGAAGTTGGAGACCATGCCTCTTTCAGGTAGATTTTTCCTTTAATGGTCTTTGATTGATCTTAAAGTACATTTCACTATTAAGTCAATGCCACTATTTGATTTCAAATATTTGATTGAAACAACATTCCAAGTTTTAGATAATGATGGTCTTGATGAGCTAGGATGGCCATATAATCCAAGTTGGAACTCCTATCATGTAGGTCTAAAAATATTCCTTGGGAAGGTTGCACCATGTGGCCATTTCACAATAATCAAGGTTTTCAACATGTTTTCCATATGTCATGGCTATGCTATGTGGTAACCCTTCACACGTTTATTTCTTGGCTAGATGGTCCCATGATTTTGACTATTTCATAGATATGATGAGATGATATTTCAACACATGACATGTTCTCACTCTTATGGGGATTTGTTGTGTATCTTAGACTACATGGATTGGCATGGGGACTCAAGATATTGACATGCAACATCATCCCAACTATCTTGGGATATGTCATTTTGTTTATTGTGTATTAACCATACAAGGCTATAGTAAATAAATATGTTACCACATAGAATCATGTAATACACTAGCCCGATCTCATGTTTTCCTTGACTGTACTGACCATCTTGATGATGTAATCAAGTGAGACCTTATCATGTGGCATCATTCCACTAATTCAAAAGCTCCTAGACAAGATCAATATTCAAAGTGACGTATAAAATTTAAGGGATAATATCATGCCACTTGGCATCATCCCAATTGTCTAGAATCCTAGGGACTAATAAGGAAAAATAAATGTTAAAATTCAAATTTTCAAATATAAATGACCAATTCAAGAGCTAAAGGAAGACAAATTTAGCATAAATAAATAACCCCTTTACCAAATTGTAATCTATATTAGTATATTTATAAGAAAATTGACTAAGCTTAAAATATAAAAAAATATGAACCCTTAGCTATTTTAATTCATAATAGAGTGAAAAGAGATTAAAATCATTGAAAAAAACCGATCCACCTACCAAACTTCTAACTAATTTTATCTAAAATACAAAAAGTGACAAAATTCATTAATAAAACATTATAAACCATTATCCAATTCAAATTGAAATGAAGTAATAATTTACTAAATTGATAATAAAAATATTATAAAGTGCCCAAAAATAATGTCAAATAATCTACAAATCTCTAAGTCCATTTTTAGGTTTTGACAGTTTTGATGATCAAGATGACCACACAATTTAATCTTAATGAATGAAGATAAGGACATACACATGTATTTAGTTAGTATGGCCATGAAACATGGTATATTCTCACTCATTCAAGGATTAGATGTGGTTTCCAACTATATTTACTACTTCTTTTCTTTGGTGAGATGAGATTTCACCATGTGGCATCATCTTACTCACCCAAGAGCTTGATTGCATTCCATTATGTGCTAACTGTTATGGGACCCCCTGATATTAACAAGTGGAAAAATATTAGACATTGAAAAGGTGTAACACAAATTGAAGTGTATATACCATTTAGGGCTATAGAGAAGTGATATTTTACCATGTGACATTATCTCACTTATCTAAGAGCTCATAATATTGGACGAGGGCCCATTTATTGAAATGTTACAGAGAGGCTTGATTGAAACAAGTGGTAGCATCATGGGTATTTGGTAGGTCAAGGAATTATATTGAAAATTTAGAGGCCCAAAGGAATATAGGAAGTGAGATCATGAGACACATTATCATCCTATTCACCCATAAGATCTTTGAAAAGTGACTAAGTTTTGAAAGATTGTGAGGAAGTAAGTGAGCGACAAGTTTCAACCTATAGATTGTCTAGGGCCTACGGGAAATAGAAAGATCCCTTATTCATTATAATTTTAATTAAAATATCTAATTAATAATTTAAAAGGAAGATAAAAAGGAAATACTTGAATGAAAATGCCCATTTTGCCAGACTTAAGGCTAATTTTGACACATTAAAAAAAAATTGACTAAGTAAAAACACAAAACCACACAAGTACTTAGTATTTTTATTTCAATTGGAAGCATAAATGGACTAAAGGGAGAACAATTTACTAGAAATAAGTAGTCCCATTTTCTCAACCTGCATTCAATTTAATCTATAATTCCTTAAAGTGAATAAGTTTTAAAATGAAGTAATGCAAATATTTAGTCAATATAAATCAAAAGGGAACAATAATATACTGAATAATTTAGGTAAAAGATGTAGAATATTTTAAAACAATAAGATAATTTATATAAATCTAAGTCAAAATTGTCTAAAAGTGAAACTTTAATGCATTCCAAAACATGCTTCAAGATAGACCAAGACTTGTTAGATTTAGGCAAATTCAGATGATAAGATCAATGAAGTCCCAAATGCAAATCACTTATTTACCAAGTGAATTATAAGGAAATTAATTATATTATATGCAAAAATACAATTAAATATCATTTAATTAAGACCACAATAAGCAAATTCATAACAATAATTGGTGAAAGCGTAAAATAATTGAATATTATGACTGATTCACTTTGAGGGTGTAACCTCCACAATAATGCAATAAGAATAATATTCATAATATAATGATAAAATACTAACCAATACCTCCTATATATACTGTACGTAGCCATGGTTATTTCATAAGACACTAAGAACATCAAACAATGCAACAAGCTAATATGAAGGTGTGTAAGCCACAAGTTAGCCACACATATCCCTAGATGCACTATAGGATAAGGGAATAGAATTCTCCTCCCCTTAAAAACAACAATGTCCTCAATGTTGAATCAAACTAGGATGTTTTTTTAAAAAAATGCTTCATCCTCCTATGTTGCATCTTTAGAATGTAGGTTTTTCCATTTGACCAAATACTAATTAATGGTTTTGGTCTAAATTTGCTTAGTGTATGTGTGAAGGATCTCTTTAGGCTCTAGAATGACTTGGCTTTATTCATCCAATTCAAGTAACTTAGTCTATGTGTAAAATATATGTCTAATTACTTATTTGAATCAAGAGATATGGAATACTAGATGTATGTAAGTAGTTATGGGTAAGTCCATATTGTAAGCCACATTACCAATTCTATGCAAGATTTGGTAAGGGACATAATACTTAGGTGACAAATTTTTGTCCTTTTTTTTGTTACTTTAGAGACGTATACTTATATGGATATAAATTAAAAAATACCTAATCACCTAATTTTTAAATTCCACTCACTATGATGCTGATTTTCTTGCTACTTCATCTGATTTTGTGCCATTGCTAAATTCTTTTACAAACTAACTAGAACCTTGTACTGATGGTGAATGTGTTCCTCGATAATTAAACCGTAGTACACATTATCAAAGATAAAGTGATGTATGGGGGGGGGGTGATACCCATACAATTCCACAAATGGAAACATCTTAGAAGAAGTGTGAAAATAAGTGTTATACCACCATTCAATAAGTGGCAACTAATGAACCCATTTATCCTATTTGTTAGAAATAAAACAATGAAGATACACTTTGAGACATTTGTTGAGTACCTCTATTTTTACATCAGATTGAGGATTATAGGATGAGTTATGAGCTAATTGGGTGACCAAACTTTCAAATAATTCAATCCAAAAATTACTAGTAAATATTGGATCTCGATCACTTATAATGATCTTTGAAGTACCATGTAATTTTGATCTGTATTAATAAAAGTAGAATATATTATACTAGAAATAGATGATTGTGATAAGAAATAAAAATTATCATACTTGGTGAGTCAATACACAACAACCATGATATCATTTTTACCCTGAGACCATGGTATCCACGTAATTAAGTCCATAAAAACCTCTTCCTAATACTAATTAAGGATGGATAAAGGCTATAAAATACCTGAGGTCTTAATGGTTCACCTTTATTTTGTTGACACACCATGCATTTAGCCACATGTTTTTATAAATCCCCCTTGAATCATTCCTAAAATTAATCTTGTTTAATTATATGATATATTTTTAAAAATCCAGAGTGCCGTCCCAGTGGAGAGGCATGAAGTTCCTAAAAAAAATTATGTTTGAGGAGAGAATTCATACAGAGGTATAATCCATATTTATACCATAATGTGTTCATTTTCCATTTAAATTTTTCATATTCACTAGAACCTTGCTAAACATTTTAAATCAAATCCTTGGTAGCATTGTCAGTCTCCCATTCTGATCTTGCTTATTCTAGCTAATCTACTCGCCACATGATCATGGTGCATAACAATGCCTCAACTAATTCATCCCTTCAAGAGAGGGAATCTACCACCACATTATCTTTGACTTTATTATACACTATTTCAAAATCATAGCCTAATATTTTAGTCACCCATTTCTATTATTCTTTAGATGATAATCATTGTTACAAAAAATATTTGAGGCTATCATGATCAGTGTTTACTTGAAAGTGATGACCCACAAAATAAGGTCTCCACTACTTCAATGCATGCATAGTGTCCATCATCTCTTTTTAAATTTCAAAACTTTTAAATACTAGTGGTCTACTTTCTTGCATAAGTATAGGCCCCATGCCATATCCCAATGTTTCACAATTCATAATAGTTATTTTTAAAAAATTAGGAGTAGACAAAATTAAAGTTGTTCACATATCCATTTTCAATTTTTCAAACACCTTGGTAGTTGAATCAATCCACTAGAAGGAGTCTTTATTCGTCAAAGAGGTGAGTGGGGATATAATGCTACCATAATTTTTGACAAACCTTTGATAGTATCTAGTTATCCCCAGAAATCATCAAAGGTTTTAAGGGTCTTTAAAACTTGCTACTCCATCATCACTTGGATTATTTTAGGATCAAATTTCACTCCTTTATGTGAAATAATATGGACTAAGTACTCCACCTATAGGACACCAAAAAAACATTTGGAGGGTTTGGCATAAATTTGGTATTGTTATAGAATTGAAATTACTAATTTCACATGATTCAAATGGTCTTCCCAATTTTCATTTTAGATGAGGATATCATCAGAAAACACTAATACAAGCTTGATCAAAATGGCTTAAAAATAGTATTCATCAAACTCTAAAATCTAGATAGTGAATTTTGGAGGCCAAAAGGCATGACCATAAATTCATAATGGCCTTCATGAGTTCTGAAAGATTTTTTAGTTATTTCCTCATTGTGGATGCAAATATTATGATACCTAGAGTGAAGGTCTAACTTGGTAAAATAAATAGCACCATGAAATTCATCTAGAAAATAATCAACTATTAAAATAGGAAACTTATCTTTGATGGTGTACTTTTTGAGATCTCTATAGTCTAGGCACATCCTTAAAATATCATTATTCATCTTCACCATGACCATTAGGGAAGAATATTCACTTTGATTATGTTGTATGATTCTTACCTCCAATATATCTTATACCATATTTTCAATTTCACTCTTCTAGGCATAGGGATACCTATAAGGTCTTATGTTTGATGGTGTACTTATTATAATGAGTCTAATGGCATGATCATGTGCACAACTTGGATAAATTCCTTATGGAATGTCATAAAAGACAACAAAATGGTCATCTAACACCCTTTGCCAATTAGGATGTGTAGACTCTTTGTTTGGTTGTGTTGATATGGATTTTATGCACACCACATAAATTGAATGAGGTAACCTCAAACATTTTAGGATATATGTGGAAATAAATTTAAACTTCAAGGCATGATTTTTAGGTATGTAATTAAAATAAATAGTTGGTGGAATAACATGTTAAGGATACAAGTCATTTAACTAGGAAAATGGATGGATGTGTGGAATCTAAAAGAAGTATACACTAGGTGAGCTAGTTGGGTGGAGAATTAATTTGCGATGGGTAGACATCAAAAGAAACTCAAAAAAAATGGAAAGGTAAAGAATAAAATAAGGTCCTATGTTCTCAAAGGGTCACTTCAAAGGCTATTTTCTTAGTGGATGAGTATTTACAAAAAAATGCTTTTCATTTATAGTTGTTGCATTATGAACAAACACAATTAAGCAATCTAGGGAAAGTAGGTATAGGAAACTTAGTGGTCTAAGCTAAAGGTTTCTCTCTTTAGATTTTATATTACACACTATTATTTGAGAGATTATAGCTCAGACTAGGAAGGTATTTAGGGTATCCACAACATACACCTTAAACACTATACTAGAAGGAGACACTCCACACCTTAAAATATCAATGAAGTCTAAATTGATCACTTAAAATCAATGAAATTTACTAAATTTTAATAGATCTTATACATATATGATTAGTATAAATTAATTATAAAAATTAAGACTATCCATAGATTTTTCACACTTCAAAAATACTGAATTAACATAGACAAAGAAGCTAAAATATTTATAAAAAAAAGAAAAGGGAGAAGAAAGAACCAACACAATTTCATGACAATCGATAACTCGATTTCTTCCTATATTGATTAAAACTCCCACCCTTTAGAATAAGGGTTTACACGTATTTAAATACTTGGAGAAGGGGTTGCCTCATCATCCAAGTTTAGTAAAAATATAGTTTACATCTTAGAATAAATAGAACTTAAATTCTAATTTATTGTACACGTGCATGTTATAACTCATAAACTACACTAGCTCTACTTTTGTTATAGTCATGCAAAATGTGCATATTGTCAAAATATTTTAGTTAAATATAACATGTATGCATGAATCATAACTAGATGTAGTTAGTTCAAATAAATCTTACATGCAAAATTACATACAAAATTGATATGAAAATAAATATTGTTTGCTCACCACTAGAGTCTATGTAGTTGAATTGGTAGATGGGGTGGATTTAGACTTCCTCTTACCCTCCATCTCTTGGTAGTGTTTATACCCAATGTGTTATACTATTATTATGATCATATCCAAAATATATGGTATGTTCACCCTAATATTATAAATTATTAATTTAACATGTTTATCTTTTATGGCTCTAAAGCCCATCCAAAAGATCTCCACTTCTACAGATTTCTTCCTTATAAAACTTAACTTAGCCTCAATCTCTTCAAAATTTAACCCCTGTAGACTCTGCTTAAATTTGACTAAGGCTTGTTAAAGAAACTAATAGAAAATGGACCTCAAAACCAACCTTTCAATACCATCCCATGCATTCACAAAATCCAAGTCATTCAAAATTTATCCTACTTGCTTCTCATGTTCAGTTATTCTTGAGACCAAGGCCTTAGTAGATGTTATCCACTACCTTGCTTCTTAGGTCTAGATAAGCACTATATTTAATGTATTTGATGCCTATAAGTGTGACATTAATTAAATATGGATAAAATCCTTATTTTGGGTGTATAAAACTGAAAAATTAAATTTCTCTCATCTTCTTTTTAAGTTTTGAACAATTTGGACATTTAAGTTAAATGAGGGGCCAATTATGTCCTTAAGGAGCTAATAGTGTTTAGTATAACATACAACTTTAAGGATACATTTTAAACATAATGTTTAATGTCATGGGGAACATGGATGGCCTATTTCTATTCTGTAATATTCTTTTAATTCTTGTTCTAACTCCTTTATCACTTGCTCAATACCCTCATGGAGTTATAACAAGGCTCTAGTATTACTATTTAGATAGGAATTAAAGTCATCAATGTAAGGGGGTTGACCCATTATTTTATCTCATGTCTTGTAAAGAGAAAATAATTATGCTCTTTCCTTAAGAATCAAACTTTACCTAATACTTCCCCCTATTTTTCTTTTCCTTACCCTTTGGATAGATCTAGTAGACTTGTCAAACAATGAGCTCACTATGGGTAGATCAATAATCTTTAGGTTTGGCGTCTTATAATCTAAACCTCATAGTTCTTTTACCTAGTCTCAAATTACCAATTATTCTAGGTCTATTTGTTGTGCCTCTATCTACGTATCCTTTGAAGGCTTAGTCTCAAAAGTTGGATTTGGAATGGAAGGCCATATAATCTTTGACTAGTCTACATTCCCCAGGTGTGGTATTGGGTGAATAGTGTAGATAGATTTATTCCTTATAGTTTTATTGATGGATACCATTATCATGGTTTTAATTGATCTTGAAAAAGGCATGGGTGAATTTAATAGAGTAGAGGATATTGGAAATAGAGTGCTAGATTTGATGGTCATAGTAGTAGTATAGGTGGTAACCAAAGGAATGCTTGAAAAAATAGGTAGGGAGATAGGTCTATATGAAGGTAATAACATAGTATGTAAATAAGTAATAAATGGTAATGTGATAATAAAATGTTGGCCTAAGGGATTAGTAAGAAGCAAACCCTTACCTGATTTGTCACTCCTGAGGGGTACCTTTCCTTTGAGTTCTTACAAGCTCAAGACTTTATCTTGTTGTATTTCCTCTTCTTATTCTTTATCCATTGGTTCCATTTAATTTTCTAGTTATGTCTACTCGTTTAGTACCTAAAAAAATTACACCTGAGTCCTTATTTGCTTGGAATTCCTATAATAATAGATAGTTATTTTTATAGTCATAGGAGTAACCACTTGTTGAGTTTAAAAAGAGACTTCCACATGAGATGGTGTGGTTGCCAAAAATTACAACAATGGATGTGAGGTATTTTGAGTCATAGGAGTTTATAAACATATGCTCCTATTCCTTTTCAAGAAATATCTCCTTACCTTGAATTATCTATTCTTGAGGTTCTTGTTTTAATTCCCTCAATTCAACTATGGGTGCTTGAACCTGAGGAGTCTTCTCTTATTTTAATTATGTAGCAACTTAAGTTTCCCATTCACCCTAATATTTCTTTAAAACCATCATCATGGTGGGTATATTTTTGGGGTCTTCACTTTGATCATGTGGTTTTAAAAGAGGTATGTTGTTCCAAAATTTTGAATAAGTTCATCCTCCTAGTGATGGGATCCTATATTATGTTTTTTCAATTGTGATAAAATGATTTTCTTGGATTACCTCGAGTAAATATTCATTTAATCCATCAGTCTTAGCCCTTTCCAAGACTTTGGCATCATATTTTGCATTGAGAAATAAGAAATTATGATCATAAGGAATGTTACTATATTGAATGCCTAAATTATGAATGCATCATTTTACCTTACCATGGGCATTTGAATATCTATAGGATAAGGTGGCCAAGGCATAACCTCTCCTAGCCTTTCCAATTTTCCTAAAATGTTTGTAGAAGGTGTAACACATCCTTCCAATTTTAAGATGAGAGTCATGAAATGTGCTGTTCTTGATTCTAATTACATCCTCATCGATTTACTTCCATAACTAATAAGAAATTTATTGCTTTAATTGCTTGTCAAAGAAGTATTTTGGGAGGCATAGAGGATCAATCCTATGTCCATTAACCATTATCACTATGTAATCCAAATATAACCAATAGTCACCCTTAAACATGAGTTAATTAGTGATCATTTTAGATACTATGGGCATGGTTTTTCATGAATTTACCTTCAATATTGGGGATACAAGTCCTCTACAATCCTTAATATATTTTTGATATATGCATAAATATGCATAAATGAATAAAACTTACAAATCATGTTTTTGATATAATCAAGATTTGGGTCCTAAAGAGACCCATTGTGTATGTAAATAGTACCCATTAAAACATAAAAAGGTAGGACATCATGTATAAATTACCACCTAAAATCCTCTTATCTTTATATTGTATCAGCTCATACAACCAAGCACTGATGATCTTTCCCAATGCAAAAGTGTATTCTAAGGTCAATAACAGGTCAAGCAATGGTAACCATTCCAAATGAAGGATGTGGATGCTTAGTTGACCATATAGGTAGTTTAACATTGACATAAAAATGTGAACTCCCATTAGGAATCTAGGGATGGCAATAGGGTTTTTGTCCTTGAGAAAAAATGTTTCTCCAGAGAGAAACCATTTTCTCACTATATTTTTTGCATTGTTTCTTTTCTTTTAGAAGATGACACTATGTAAATTTAATAGGTCATTAAAGAGTGGCAACCTTAAAAATATAAGTCACATAATAGGTCAATGCATGGCATGACCTCATGTTTAGTAGAAATATAGTGAAGTGTTTGACACTTGAAGGGAAGTAGGCCAGATACTATATATAATTATTTTGGAGAGATACCTTCTTCATAGGTGAATGTGTCGATTGCTTCCATAGCCTTCCACAGATCTGAGTATTAAGAGTAGACACCATTGAGCACGAAGGCATCAAAAATTATGTCCATATATTCTATTGAATATTTAATAGAAATTATAGATGGTACCTGGGCTCCTCTATATATTCTAGATAAAGATGCTATTATTAATTGTTAGTGTTGAAAAATTTTAGGCTCCTTATATTGGTGGTTTGGAACTATTCTATGCAAATTATAGCTTAATTAAAGGTAACTAAGGATTGAGTTTTTGGATGGAATAATTTTCATGAGATTATTAATAATTAATGAATGTGAAGTTGATTATCAACTTGATGTTATAGCCTTTTAACATTCAATCTCAGTTTGTGCATCATTAATCACCAATGTCTCCAAGCTTGTTGTGTTCATTTAATTCAAACTTGGCCACCTTAGCCTAGTGGACATGCCATGTAGGATACTTACTCATTCAATGGGTCCCACAATGCTTCCCTTTTTGACACTTATCAACATGTGGTTTAGTTAGGTGTCGGTGCTTGCATTTAGGTTGAACCATTTGATTTTTGAAAGCCAAGAGTTTTGAATGAAAGACCTTAAAGACCAAGTTATTTTTTAGGGTGATTCATGAAAAATTTCTTGAAAGCCAAAAACCTAAACACTTTTCACAAATACTAATATTTTATTTAGATGAGAGTTTTTAGAGAAAGATGTCTAAGATGAAAGCTTCAATGAAAAGACCTGAAGATGAATTCTTGCATAGTAAAAATTTTGAAGACCAAAATCTTGAATAAAACTTTCTGAGTAAGAAGATCCAAAGAATAATTTATCGACGATAAAGTGCCAAACAAAAAATATCAAAGAAATAAAATTAGTGGGTATATTTTAGAAGGAAATTTGTGAAGAAAATATTTAGACTAAATTTACTGACAACAAAGTTTTAGAATGACCATCTTGAAGATTAAAATCTAGAAGACCAAAATGTTAAGTTTTGAAACACTAATAATTCTAAATAATTTTATCTAAATACTGATAATTCTAAAGATCTATCATATATAATAATATTATAAATATTTTCATTAATATATTAGTTTAAATAAGATATTTCAATGAAAATAGGTTACAAGAGGAAAATATATGCAAAGACGGTGATTGAATAATAAGACCCACAATCTTCCAAAGATAAGAAATAAGCTAGACATGCATACATAGACCTATAATGAAAAATATTTTTAACGCCAAATGGGTCCCCACTTTTCCATCAATAAGGTAAGGTGGGGTGTGTTGAATACAATAGATGGTGACTCATAAGGGTGAATACTCCTAAGATTTCAAGAATCTAGAATTTTTGCTTTCACAATTCCATTATCAATAGTGAGCCATGTTGTAAAAGAAATGATTAGATCAAAAACATGAATGGGAATCTTGTTAACTTCATAAAGCATACTTAATTTACTCATTCCTTGGACCAGTGTGTGTCAAAGTGATCTTATTTAATCCTTGTCAAAGGATTTTAACAAAGACATGGGATGAACTGTAGGTTTCATTATGATTTAGTGTTAAGTCAACATAGATTTAGGAAGCTTAGGAATTGTTTTACTAACATCTAGGTGTCAATATCCCTAATAGAGATGCCTTTGAACACCTTTCTTCCCTTCTTTTGTATTATTTCATGATGCATGATACATTGATCTTATTTCACCATGTAGGTTTTTAATCCCTTCTGATTTTATTTGAAACTTTTGGATTATTCTTTAATTTGTCCTTTTTTTTGTACAAATGAAAGAAAGGATAAGGTAACCACCATGAGATGGTATAGGTAAGATTTGGTTCATTAGAATGTCCCTAACAACTTTACCCATATCAATGGTTATTATTTCAAATAAGTATTAGTGTTTAATGTGAATTTCTTTCAAGGAGATGATAAAAGCTTTCTAAATTTACATGGAGCTATGGGATAAAATTTTATATACTTGATAAAATCATTCACTTTAAAACATTGTCATGGTTAACTCTCTCATTGCTTACCTTGATTAAAAATTTTGATGCACAAGGTGTAATACCCATTAATTCAAGTTGAATTCAAAATATAGATTTGGGACACCACTCTAATAGGCTATTGTTTGGTTATACTAGGAGAAATCAGTCATATTTCCATGAAACCAAAAGGAAAACTATCTTATAAAGTGAGAAACTACCTAAAATAGTGAGAGACTAGATTAAGAAAAGTAACATGTAAAAAGTGAGAATGATTAATCTAGAAAGTTAAAATTACTCTAATAAAAATAAATGATTGAAAGAAAGAAACTAACTAAAAAAAAATTTATCCTACCCCTACCTCTACTAGGACACTTTTTTTTACTTAGAGATATCTTCAGATCAAGTAGCCATGAAGCAATGATTCAAAAACTATCCATTGATCAAATATGTCAATTCATTACCTAAGATGTCCCTTAAATGGAAATAATTATTACCCAAGATATCAAAGATTTGGTAGGGTCCTATACATAGTGGGGTCAAATTGTCATGTTATCCTTTATTTTCATGGGCTTTGTCCTATAGAATCACTAGCTTAGATATCCTGAATGATATAGATTTTTCCCATTTATCAAACCATATTTTAAATATATCTTTATGCCTGCTAAGGTTCTATAGGGATTCAATCCTAGAGTCTTCTATTTATATGACATCTAGCAATATGGAATCTATCCTCTCATTGGGTTCAATGTATTCCTTCATGATATGATATGTTGGATACTTAAGCATGATTGAGAATACTAGTTTCCTCCCATAGATAAACATATATGGTAAGGATTTAAGAATTTACTTGTACCAAGTTTGATCCACCGAAAGTGCATATATTAGTAATAGATGCCACTCTAGGTTTATATGCAGGTAATTTAATGATATTATTAATGTGGTTATTGTTATTTTATAAAGCCAATCCACTTCCTTATAGGTAGTGACTCGAGGATGATTTAATGGTGATTTGATTGTCATTGGCCCATTCTATAAAGATAGTTGATTATAATGCTAGCCCATTGTCATAAAACCAATGAAATATGAGTACCAAACCTAGTAATTATATACTCTTCAAGGAAATTGGTCACATCTTGTGATCTTAAATTATTGGTGGTTCTTACTTCAATTCATATGGTGTAATAATCTATAGTGGTGAGCACAAATTTGTTCTTAGTTAAATATTTTGGGTTGATAACATCAATTAAATATAAGCCCCATTAGGCAAACAACTTACCCTTGATCATGGGCTATAATATCATTTCTATATGCACCTCTTTCTGCCAAAACTTAACATTCCTAACATGTCCTTATATAGGAGTGAGTGTCCTTGAATATTTCTAGCAAATAATAACCCATTTTGAGGATTCTATTAATTATATTATTCCTAGATGGATGGCCACTACCAATATTCTAGTGCAAGTTTTCCAGAATCTCTTGGGCTTCATCATATGATACACATCTCAAATAGATGCTTTCCTAGTTATTAATATATATAATTACTTTAATAATCATATAATGAGTAGATTTGATCCTCAAGGATCTTTTTTCTCTCTATTAATTTCTTGGGGACATGTTCCAGTGAGTAAGAATTGATTGATATATGAATACAATTTTCCTTGGGAAAATTATGTTACACAAACTTCTTTGATTGTAATACATGGGTCTGGTTTATTAATCAATTAAAAATACCTTATCCTCTGATGATATGATTAGGTTTTATCTTAATGTCAAACTCTCATAATGTTTCCATCCATTTGACCCTATGCTCTCCCAACTTGTTATATTCTAATGTAAGCTTGATAGAAAGGTCTAGTAAAATAAAAATGATGTTATTCTTGAGAATGTAGTGTCATAACTTATTTTCCACT
This sequence comes from Torreya grandis, assembly GCA_037957365.1. Classification (NCBI taxonomy): domain Eukaryota; kingdom Viridiplantae; phylum Streptophyta; class Pinopsida; order Cupressales; family Taxaceae; genus Torreya; species Torreya grandis. The sequence continues at coordinate 1,465,196 of JARHVA010003273.1, read as the reverse complement.
TTGACAAGGGTAAATATCTACTTTTTAATCAAGTAATATTTATTCTCTATCTTTTAAGTTCATTCTCATGAAAGCGATATGATGTTCACTCTTTTCCTTATTTTGTGTGAGTACAATAGTAATTATATGTTCTGAAGCAAAAAAGTACAAGAAGAAGTCCTTAGATAAATTTGGGTTTTATAATATTAGGGCTTGTGATTTAATGTTTGGGAAAGACCTTTTGGATTCAGGCATCTATTCCACTTTGGCATCTTATTTAAGTATTGCGTTTAGAGGTCTGACAATTTCTACAAATCATGATATAAATGTTCTTACAAAATTAATATTCCTAATGAAGGATTTAAGTTACCTTTTTCTATTTGAGAACATTATTTTTAAAATTCATTTAAATTTATATGGTTCAATGGTGATCCCATTGTTGGTTATAATATGACCCAACAATTTGCCTTTAGTAATGGTGATTATGATCTTTTTTGGGATCAATGAGATACCAAATTTCTTGTATCTTTCAAATGTGGACATGGGATGGTCTATGTAATCAGTCCTATTTATATGAATATGGAAAGGTTATCTATGTATATTATTATACATTTACCTATTACCCCTTGGAATTCATGATCCGTGACTTTTTAAAAAATAACTCCTGTGTTGACCAGACCAAATTCCATCAGCTTATACATATAAGTTCCCCACTTTATGGTAAATGCAATTTTAATTCAATCATATGATTCAACCAACATTTGATTATACCCTTAAAATCCATATATTAAATACATCATTCCATAACTACACTATCTATATCACCTCATCCAATGAGGGAAAATGATAGTTATCTATCTTAGAAGCTTTGTTAAGGTTCCTGAAATTGAAACATAGCCTAATTTTGCCATTATTATTTTTTAAATAGAACTAGATTAGCCACTCAATTTAAATGCCTAATAGGAAATACTATCCTAAAACTTATCAACTTCTCTACCTCCTTATAGACAAATATTTCCATAATAGGATTAATGGGTCTCTATCTCTTCCTAAATGGAATATGATCTGGCTTGAGTGGGATTAGATGGGTGATGACCTTCGGATTAAAGATCCTCAAATCATTATATTCCAATTAAATTATGTCTTTATATCTAATGATAAAGTCATTTACACTTTTTATTTCCTCTAGAGTGATTTTAATCCAATATTGATAAGATGTAAGTCTCCTTCATCATCTAAATTCTCTGAGCTAAACTCAAACTAATTAGCCTTAAACTACCTTTTTTATTAGGCTTGGGGATATATGGGATATAATTTTATTTCATTTAGATGATCTCTTATTCACCCAATTCTTTATGTCATAAATGGCTTGTTTCATCATTGTCAGTTATTTAGGAATCAAATTATCTTGAATTAGTTAGAAATTGGATGATCTACTGATCATTATCAAACACCTTAAAATTATCAATATTGTCTAGTACTAACAGATAAGGTATCAACTTGATAGATAAATTCTAAACTTTTAACTCTTATAGGGGTGCCAAATTTTTTGTTGAATCAGCGAGTGAGTCAACAACTTGAGTTTTTTCTCTTAGAATGGTCACTATATTGAAAGCCTTAAATGACTTGACTAAATCCCAAGATCTATGTTTATATCTTTTTGAGTATGATATCTTGTATTGGTACTTATTTTTAACCTAGTTGATCACCAATTCTAAGTTCCCATATATCAACAGTTCTTTAATGTTGTTCTTGAGAGTAAATTACAATCTCAAAATTAGGGCTTCATACTCTGATATGTTATCAGTGCATAAAAATTAGAGCCTATATGATGCTAGGTACTTCTTCCCTTGTGGATTGATGAAATCAATACCAACACCTAATCCTTGCTTAGAACATTCTCTATCGAAATGAAGGTTTCATAATTAGGAAGGTCCCTACATTTCTTCCTTCACGTCATGTTTTGTAGTAATTGTATATATTCCAAGACTAGGAGACTTCTAAATTACTTATTCATTAGTAGTATTATACTCTATAATATTGTGATTCATCCTTAGCTCTTTATCGATTCTATTTTGGTTGGAAATGCCTCTCCATGGTAGCCAAATATGGGAGGAATCTATGGAGAGATATCCATTGAACATCTTTGATCAATCTCTACTTAATAGTAGCCCATACCCTTTAAGATTTTTACTACTAGTATATCGATAGTCATCTAGACATGAGGTTTTCATGCAACCTGGTTGAATACATCATTAATTTATCCTATCATAGGTACCACTATTTTATCCAATTGTGAAATAATCCCCTTAGATGGAATTGGGGTTAAACCAATCTTCTAGAAAATGGAGGTTGGCATTACAGTGGTTGAAGATCTAGAATCCACTAAACATTTGTGTATATTCTTGTCAAATTCCCAAATGGTTACCAATAAAGGGGGAAACTTAGGATTTATTTATATATGATATTTGTGTTATCCATTTTTTCATTTTCTATAATAGAATTCCCTATGATAAACTTCCATAAGAGCTCCTTCTATTCAATGATTTTCACTAGTTCATGGAGAGTGATATTAGCCTTGACCTTTTTCATATCCTCAATAATAATATATCCTCCCTTAATCTTTTATTCTCTATGTTGAGGTTGATCATTCTATTTTGGTGGATGAAGATTATTATTATCTTTAGGATTTAGGGGAATAACTATATTTTTAGGAGTAAAAGTGGTAAGAAGCTGTAAGTTCCTTAGATTGTTATTATTTCTATTAAATTGTTAAAATTCTTTCACTTCATCAAAATTACCGTATGGAACATTTCCATCTACATTAGGTAAGGGAAAATTGTAAGTTTTAAATACCATAACTATAGTTTAGGGGACATATTCATGAGAGAGATTTGGGGGATTCATCATTAAATTATGTTTGACCATTTCCCTTTGTAAAATTTTAAATGTTGCACAAAACTCCACACAATCCAATTACCCATTTTGTGATGTGTTATGAAATCTACACCAATTAGGAAAAGTTGTCACCATTATATTAATTTATGTCATATTAGTGGACTATTATTTTTCTACATGATTGGTGGATCTATTAAAGGGCCTATTATATCCTGAAAAACTAGAATTTTGGTTATTCTTATGATTGGTGGTACTTCCCATCCTTATCTACATACTCAATAATTAGTTTCTCAATTTTTGGACCATTCTTTATATATAATATAATTTATTCTTGTGGAATATACACCCTAAGTAACTGCTATGTTGGAATGAGTTAGATGTTGATTTTGCTAGTTCTACTGATGGCTAGTTATTTGTGCCTAATTATTCAAGAAACTATAGTTTTGATTTTTTTCTTGATGCATCATGGGAGATCAAGTGTACAACTAATTATGATTGAATATAGGGACATTCTGATTATCATGTAGAATTGGATTCAAAGATGGAAAATTGTTATGGAATGTTTGGCCTGTGGATGTCTGAAGATTGATATGAGGATTGAGCTACTTATCAATGTTGATAGTTTCTTCATATGCCAAGTCTAAAGTATTGGTGATGGTAGATATTTATAAAAACACTATAGTGATGGGATTTAAAGAATTATTATACATATCAAGTGTTAGAGCTACTTTTGGTTCATATGCAACATTAAACTAAGTGTACATATTATAAAATCTTGCATTAAAGGCATGAATTGATTCATTAGACTCCATCTTCACGCTAGTGAAATGCTGATACACCAAACTTGGATTAGTAACTTAACCAAATTATGCAAGGAAAGTATTTTGGCATGCATTCCATGAGGTGATGGAATGTTATTGTAAGTTAATATACTAATCATAAGCAAAATATTATAGAGTGAATGGGAAAATTGTTCATGCAACATCCTCATATATGAAATTCGCTAATCTAAAAAAAATATTTAAATATTTAATATGCTCCTCTATCATACTCCCATTTGAGGGGAAAAATATAGTCAAGTAATTCTATATATTATTGGGTAAATTATGTTGGCTTTTAGGAATGAAAATAGCAAATCTGACTAACCAAGGTTGAGACATAGAATGGTTGATAAGTGGGATGTTTCTTACTGGGGAAGGTTTCCTAGCTCAATGTATCTTAGGGATGACCAATACAAGTCTAGGTCTCTTATGATTTGAAAATGGTGAAACCAAAAGGATAGCTTGGGCCCTAGACCTTGTTACTTTTCTAGGAGTTTCTAGTGCAACTCTACATGGTTACTAACCTCTACTATTGATAAAACACATAAGTTTTCCCTCTTTATAGCTCCAAATTTTTGTTTCTATTGATGTAGATTTCATGCACATAATATAAGTTGAATGAGGTAGCCTATAACATTTTAGGATATCTATGGAAATGAAGATCCACTTCAGGGTATGAGTTGTAGGTATGTAGTTAAAATAACCATTTGGTGGAATAGTGAGTTGAGCATTTAGGTCATTTATTAATACAAATGGATAGATGTATGGAATCTAAAAGAAGTATATGTAAACATCCAATTCCTATCACCATTGTGTTGAAATGATCAGTCTTACTCAAAAATTTGTGATAATGCATAATTTGGGCCAAAATCACTAAAACATGCTAAATGGTTTGATCTTGTCATATATAAATGCCAATTTAGGCTAATGTGTCCCTAAATAGGGCAATGCATTTTATGTGATCACTATTTTTTCCCAAATCATTTCAAGTTAAAATGAAAAAAATGCAATTTGATGCTCTAAACCACTGAATTCTTATAATTTAAAAGCACACATCAAGTGCATACATTATTTCATGTTAAAAATGTCCTAAATGGGGTATTGATTCATATGAAACTAACATCTTCTTATAATTATACACCAATCAAATTAATACTTAGTAAATAGACATTTTGACTAGTTTGATTAAATGGGTAACCAATTTCCAAAGATTTGAAGAAAATTAATTAAACTCACTTAATCAAAGTAAACCAAATCAAGGACTTAAGTGGAAAATCCATGGAATTTATTGAAGATATATTAATTTTAAATTCATTTCTAATATCTACATCATCTAGTGACATCATCAGTAGGGTGGCATCCATAAGCCATAAATGGAACATATATCTAGTTTAAGACCTCCCATGTCTCATTAATGACTATTTATTCCAAATATTAGTTAGGGTTTTTATGGATTTATCCTCCAAAATTTAATTGACTCATGAACACACATATTGATCTCAAGATGGATGATCATGGTTTATTCTAATCATTTCTAAAAATCTATAAATACAAGGGTCTAGACTTATCCTTTCAAGCTATTTTTGTGTAATGTTATTATGCTGAATTATCAATAGAATAACTTCAAGTATTAACACACATTTGATAAATTTCATTAGCCTAGTTCATTGGTTCATTGAAATATTATGAAGGATCAAGACACTCATCTTGACAAAGACTTAGAGCAACAAATTAGGGCAAAATCACATTTTTGAGCCACACTTGGAGGAGGGATGCTCTTGGGAAGGTTTGATAGTTGTATTACTTCTTTTTAAATCTCTTATATTTCATTTTAAAAACCCCATGAGGGAGTTGGCTAAGTTAGTTATGTTATTTATGCTTATTTGGGTTTTACTTGACTAATGCATGATCTAAATCACTTTGGATTCCTACTATATAATATACACTAGGTGAGTTGGCTAGTTAGAGAATTAATTTATGATGGTTATACCTCAAAAGAAACTCAAAAAATAAATAAAGGTAAGGTATAAAATAAGGTTCTATGCTATTGAAAGGTTCACTTCAATGTATTTTCCTTAGTAGATGAATATTTACAAAACCAATACTTGTCATTTATAACTACCTCACACTTAAGAACAAACACAATTAAGTAGTTTAGGGAAAGTAGGTATATGAAACTTAGTGGTCTCAACTGAAGGTTTCTCTATTTAGAGTTGTTATTAAACACCCATAGTTAAAAAATTACATCTTATACTAGGAATGTATCGAGGGTATCCACAACACACACCTAAAAGACTATACTAGGGAGAAACATTCTTGCATAATTTATAATATCAACATATTATAAACTAGATACTTAAAATTAATAAAATTTACTAACTTTAAATAGATTTTTCATATATATGATTATTATACATTAATGATAAAAATCAAGATTATCCTTAGTTTTTTCACACTTAAAAAAATCCAAATTGACACACACAAAGAAACTAAAATATTAACAACATAGAAAAGGGAGACGAAAGAACCAATGTAGTTGCATGACAATCAATAACTTGATTTATTCTTATATTAATCTAAACTCCCACCCTTTGAAAGAGGGTCTTACATGTATTTAAAGACTTGGTGAAGGGGTCACCTCATCCTCCAAGTTTAGTAAATATTTAGATTACATCTTATAATAAACAAAACTTAAGTTCTAATTTAATTTAAAACTACATGATACAACTCATAAAATACACTAGCTCTATTTTTTTTACAATCATGCAACATGCACATGTTGTGATGCAGGAACATCTAGGAAATAAACATCATTTTTATGTTTTTAAAAGTCATATGATAATTTGAGGTCAAAGGTGATCCATTTTTAAGTGTAGATGAATGTGAAGGATCCTCTATTGTCCATAAGTTGTCTTAGAGTCATAAGAGAGTTAAATATATTTTTATGTTGTTAAAATTCATATGATAATTTAAGGTCAAAGGTGATTCATTTTGGATTCTATATGAATGAGAAAGATCCTCTATGGTCCATATGTTGTCTTAGAGTCATAAGAGTGAGTTTTTTGTGTGCTTAGAGATCCCTCCATTTGAGAGAGAGCAAAAAAATCTGTATGCTCTTTGAGAAAGGTGGTGGATTCTAATGAAGGACTATATTTGTAATAGTTGAAGGTTTATATGAATAATTAAAAGTCATTTTATTGTGTTAAATCTCTATCTAAAGGTAAATTTATTTTTATTATTCATTTATTGTTAAAAAAAGGTCCTTGAGGCTATAAATAATCCTTATTGTGTGTTGTTACATGCCTGAGTGCAAGAATGCAAGTTACAATCAAATAAAGAGAAGAACGAATGGAGTTGATGAATCTTGATAATAGAAATAACATCATAAAATAATATATAGGTAATAAAAATAATTTTAAGTCTCATATTAATAAGTTAATATATTTTAAGAAGAAGGATCCTTAAAGAAATCTCTTAGAGTTGTGAACCCTATTGTGGGCTGTGATAGTCAATGAATCTAGAGTCTTCATGTTTCTTGAAATAATTATGTTAAAAGGATCATTTTTATAATTGAGGTGGTATATAATAAGATTTTCCTTATTTTAATGAGATATTTTACACATTTTAATCTAAAATCATTGGTAAAATTTTAATAGATGGTGCATAAGAATGGAAAAACCTTGCTAATATAGTCAACACCCTATTTTGCATAGTCACCTACCAAAAGAGAAGTGTATATGATTGAGAATGTGAATGGGTATAGTTTTTTTTTGATATTATTATGAGTTAATTATTGGAACCCTTTAGAATTTTAAGTAGTCTATTAAACCATTACACAGTCATACCAAAGAACACAAAATTCTATAATTTGCATTATTGTGAGTATAACAGGATTAAAAAAGGATACAAAGGTATTTATAAAGGTGGAAAAGGGTAAGAGATACCTTATGAAGGTATAATTTTAGTGTGAAGTGACCTCAAATTAAAGATATTGAATTTTGATCCTTCTTGGCCTACATAGTCAAGCCTATAAGACTAACTAGGGTTTCTTTCTTAGAACCCCTATAAATTTCATTATAACTATTAAAAAAAGTTTAAAGTTTTTAATATTTCTCTTTTTGTCATGTATAAAAGTATTTAGGTGGTTTTAGTTTGGTACCATATGGTCTAGTATGGTTTTGATGACTGGGTTAGTGTATGGAGGGCTAAAAGGCATAATTGGGAAGAAACCTACAAAGGAAGTTATATTTAGATAGATAGTTTGACCTTAAAAATTTATGGGAGGACATAAAAAGATATAAGGTGAAAAAATATGGGCTTATTTATTTTAGATGACTTGTAGAGCATTCATATTAACAAGATTTGTGGAAAAAAAAGGCTACAAGGGTGTTGTGTCATTCTGACCTTAAGGTGTGAAAGTGAGAGTTGGAGAGTAAGTTTGGGATTAAAATGGGTTAATTTAAGTATATAATGATTATTATATATCATCCATGATAATTACTGGTGTTTAGTAGACCAATCATAATATTGGGTGTTTTAAGCCTTTGATAATAGTACCTAGTGAGGAATTAGTGAGTGAGCATTGAAAATGAGATGAATCAGTGAATGGATGAGTGGAGATGATGAATGAAAGACTTATGATTGGTTTAGTGATAGGTTAGAATGGTTCCAAAGGTTCCTATTGAATAAATTTATTCTAATGAAGGATATCAATCTAGATAAGATCAAATACTATAGAATGAAGATTGAAGCTGAGAAACAAAAAAAATCATTTGAATGAGATCATGCCCAAGTTCAAAGATAGAGATTGGTATATTTGAGTCTTTTCACCTTTACATTTAAATCATGTTGTAAAAACACTTTAGTTAAATCTAACATGTATGCATGAATCATAACTAGTTGTAGTTAGTTTGAATAAATATTACATGCAATCTTACATACAAAATTGATATTAAAATAACTATGGTTTGCTCACAACTAGAGTCTATGTAGTTGAACTAGTAGATGGAGGAAATGTTGAAACTGATTCATTGGATGAATTGGTAGATGGGGTGGATTTATAATCCTCCAAATATTAGTAATGTTTATACCCAACAATGTGTTGTGCTATTATTATGTTCATATTTAAAATAGATTGTATGTTCATTTTGTTAACCTACATTATTAATATTACATGTTTAGATTTTGTGGCTCTAAAGTCTATCCTAATCTCCAATTCTATGGCTTTCTTCCTTCAAAAACTTAACTTATTCTCAATATCTTTGAAAGCTAACCCATGTAGACTTTGATTGAAGTTGACTAAGGCTTGTTGAAACATTTGATAAAAAAATGGACGTCACCACCAATTTTATAGTACCATCCCATTTATTTACTAACTATAATTCATTTGAAATTTGTCCTTATTACATATTATGTTTAATTATTCTTGATACTAAGGCCTCAATAGATGTCATCTACCCCCTTGCTTTTTAGGTCTGAATAAGCACTAAATTTAATGCATTTGACACCTCTAAGGGTAACATTAAGTCAAGATGGATGAAATCATTATTTGGGTGTATAAAAATAAAAAACTCAATTTTTTATTATCTTATTTTAAATTTTTGAAAAATGTGGCCATTTCAAATAAAATGAGGGGCCAATTATGTCCTCAAGGAGCCAATAGTATCTAGTATGTCATACATCCTTAAGGTTACATTTTTAAAATATTTTTCAATCTTGCATGGAACATGGATGATGTAATTATAATATATAATATTATTTAATTCCTACTTCATCTCTTCTCTCACCTATTTAGTGTACCCTAATGGAGTTCTATCAAGGTTCAAATATGGGTCTCTAGATAGGACTTAAATCCTTGAATATAAGGGGATTGACCCATTCTTCTATCTCATGTCTTGGAAAGATAAAAGCCTTCTTATATTTCCACTAGAATAATTTTTTTCCCAATAATGTCATCTATTTATATTTTTTTACCCTTTGCATAGAGCTAATAGACTTGTCAAATAATGAGCTCACTGTGGGTAGCTCAAGAATCTTTAGTTTGGCATGTTATAAGCTAAATCTCATAGTTTCTTGGCCCAACTTAGAAATATAAATTGTCTTGGGTCTATTGGTTGTTATTATATCTAGATATCCTCTAAAGACTTAGTCTTAGGAGTTGGATTTGGTATGGAAGGCCATATTATCTTTTACCAATCTACATTCCCTAGGTATGGCATTAGGTGTATAGTGTAGAAAATATTTTTTTCCATAAAATTTTCTTCTAGGATACCATTTTAATTATCTAAATTAATATCAAAGAAGGCATGTGTGAATTAAATAGATCAGATGATATAAGAAATAAAGTGTTGGTTTTGCTGGTCATAGTAGTAACAAAGGTGACAACCAAAGGAATGGTTACAAGAATAGGTAGGGAGATAGGTCTATAGGAATGTAGTGACAAAATAGGGTAATAAGTAATAAATGATAATCTAATGATGAAAGGGTGGTCTAAGGGAGAAGTAGGAAGTAAACCCTCACCTAATTTGGCACTCCTAAGGGGTGCTTTTACTTTGAGTTATTGCAAGCTCAAGACTTTGGCTTACTAAAATTCCTCTTCTTATTCTTCATCTACTATCTCCCCTTCAATTGATGGTTGTGTCTACTCGTTTGGTCCCTTCATAGAATTCACTTGAGGACTTCTTACCTTGGACTTCTTATGGTATCATATATTTATTTTTATAGTCGAATGAGCAACCACTTTTTGGGTAAAAATAAGGAATTCTACATTAGATATTGTGGTTTCCAAAGTTATGGCAGTGGGTATGAGGACTTCTAAGGTAGATGCATATATACAAATAGGATCCTCTTCCTTCCAAAGAGACATTTTCTTACCATAAAATATATTTTATTTAGGTTCTTGATCTAATTCTCTCAATTCAACTATGGGTGATTGAACCTGAGAAGTCTCCTCTTATGGTCATTTTCTAGAAACAAAAGTTTTACCTTCACCCTACTCTTGATTTACAACCATCATCATGGTGGGTGAATTTTATGGGTATTGACTTTGATGATGCAATTTATAAATAGGTTTGTTAGTCTAAAAGTTTGAAAAAGTCTATCTTTTTGGTGGAGGGATCCTATATTTTACTTATTCAATGGTGATAGAAGGATATGCTTGGATTACCTTGATTCAGTCTTGATTTACTCCAGCCATATTTGCCATTTCTAAGACTTGGTCATCATCCTTTTCATTGATAAATAGGAAATCATGATCATAGGGATCATGATAATACTGAATGTGTAGATTATGAATGTGTTTGTTGTACCTTACCATGAGGGTCCCAATCTCTATGGGGTAAGGTGGCAAAGGCATATGATCTCTTAGCATTGATAGCTTACCCAAAATATAAATAGGTGTAACACATCATACCATTTATGAGATGAGAGCCATGAAATGTTATCTTCTTAGTTATGCTTAGATCCTCATTGATTCCCTTGTATAACTGATAAACAATTTCTTGCTCAGCTAGTTTGTTAGAGGCATATTCTGAGAGGCACAAAGGATCAACCCTGTGTCTAGTAACCATTATCAAAGTGTAATCTATATATAACCAATAGTCACCATTCAACATGAGTGAATTGGTGATAATTTTATATACTCTAGGCATGGGTTTCTCATGAATTTCCCTCCAAACTTGGGGATACAAGTCCTCTACAATCCTAAATATGTTTCTAGTATATGCATAAATATGCACAAATGAATAAAAATCATAAATCCTATTTTTGATATAATCAGGATTTGGTCCCATAGAGACCCATTGTGTATGTAAATATTTCCCATTAAAACATCAATAATGTAGGATATCATGTATAAATTACCCCCCTTTGGGCCTCTTGTCTTGATTTAGTATCGACTCATGAAATTGGGTGCTAATGATCTCTCCTAATTCAAAGATGCATTCTAAGGTCAACAATAGGTCAAGCAATGTTACCCATTCTAAGTGAAGCAAGTGAATGCTCAAGTGAACATACAAGCAGTTTAGTAGTGCCATATAATGTAAATTCTTAGATGGGAATAGGGTACTTGTCCCTAAGTAAAATGGTTTATCCAAGGAGAAGTTATTTTCTCACTATCTTCTTTGTATTATTGATTTTATTCCATGGGAATACACTATGTAAATCAAATGTGGCATCTAGGAGTGGAAAACATTAATACATTCAAAATTCTTCCCTTGATATGTAGGTGATAACATTTTTATGATTGACATGTTGGAAGAATCCACCAACAATAATCATTCCTTTTAAGAACAAGTCACATAATAGGTCGATGTATGACATGGCCTCATGTTTAATACCATAATGATGAAGTGATTGATGCTTGAAGGAAAGTATATAATATTCTATCTTTCATTCTTTTAGAGAGATTTATTCCTCATAGGTGAATGTGTCAACACCTTATAAAACCTCTTATAGAGTTGATTAGTTAGTGTAGATACCATCAAACATAGAGGCATCAAATATTGTGTCCATATACTATGCTAACTATTTAATAGAAAATCTAGACAGTGCCTAGGCTCCCCTATATATTTTGGATGAAGATGTCATTGTTAGTTCTTAGTGATGATAGAATTATGTCTCCTTGTATTGGTGGGTTTACACTCTTTTATGAAAATTACTATTAGAGGTACAATCACTGAGGAGGGGAGGGGGAGTGAATTAGTGATCTTAGGAAAACCAACTTCAATTTAAATCCTTTTGCCTTCTTAAACAATTACCATAAGCATTCATGAAGCATACACATCATTCATAACAATGAGCAAGAGAGACAATGCAATATGAATTACATAACACAAGACATATGTGGTAAAACCTCTTGGGGAAGAAAACCTATAATTGCAATACTATCTTATAAAAATAAGAACCAATTTAGACCATCTACAACTGATCAAGCAACTACCATCCCTATTTAGTGAGACTACAATCCCGTAAGGTGCTACCACACCTATCTAACTAAGTGGAAACAATAACTAGAATTTTAACAAGTTTCACTTTGCAAGGAGGTTGAAACCCCCTTAGATGTTGATATTTAATAACAACACTTAAGAACACATCCACCTTTGAACTGATGTCTTCAACACCTAGTAATGGACTTTTGATTATCACTCTTCACCTTTGCTCATACTCAAATAACAATAACACTATTTTTCCAGCAAAATTATGACCTACAAATCATACAAATAATTATAAATCTATTATTCTCTTCAAATCATCCACAAAAAACCTACCCTTTCCTTCACTTCACAACACTCTACTCCCAAATGCAACTTCCACACACAAGTCTCTCTCACAAGTCTAGAAACCATCACATTTAGTTTCACAATATATAGAGCATCCATGATTATCAACATCTTGGTTACACATTAGGAATGACTTAAACCTTAATGTATCTAACATATGGATATATATCTCAATAAAATATTCATAAGTTGGCCATAGCATTTATGGGTCACTCTTAATCAGCTACACCTTTCAATTAGGCCTTTGTAGCTCTTATATGTCTCATGCAGACCTATTCACCCATTTAACACTTAATCAAATAAAAAAACATAGGAAAAATTAAAAATGCATGGACCCATTATGTATTATCTATAAGTCCCCCTTAAGTTCCAACAACCAACATAGTACCCTTCTGCTTAAGTACAATTTTCTCATACAACATTTTGTGCACACAGTTACTATGAATGAACACATAGTCACCTTCTAAACCTTTGTTCATACTACATAAGATTGTTCAAACCTTAATAATGAAAAAAAATCATCCTTATTGAGACTAAAACATGATAAAATATTAAATTCATCATTAAACATTGAAAGAACATCAACACAAGCTCGAACATCCTTCTTGGGGCACTTGCAGAATACCGTCAAACATAAAGTCATATTTAGACCTCCACAACATTGAATGTGTATACTTTTATATCTTAAAATTTATATTTACAGATTCAACTTTTATTACTCTACCAATTTTATTTTTACACCATGAGAAAATTCTTATTGTATCAAAAGATATGGTCCAAAAATCATAGACTAATTTTTTCTTTTATTAAATTGAAATATTCAAATGCAAATGGTCATAATTAAACCTCAAACACTATGCTTGCATCTTGTGTCCTCAATTATTAGATTAAAAACACACCATTTATCTTATATTAAATTTAATTAATATTTCACCAATTCCAAATGTTAAACATTAGACATGTTGACCTCATCTCGTGCAATCTTGCAATCTTGACTCATCGTGTACTGTCAATCTCTATGAATCAACTAGGTCTTTATCATGCAGTGCACACTATTTGATAAATATGTATGAAAACCCATTATACATTATATCATTATTATATACCTTTTATTAACATTAAAACTATAACATTCCTTACCATCTCGCTTAACATGCACCATTAGATCATTCCTGTATGATCACTCATGCATTGTTAGATCTTCATTTGGTCTTGATCTTTAACTTTGTTAACGAATGAACACTTTGACCTATTTAAATTAATGCACACTATATATATTCACTTTATTAACTCCCATGAGCCATTATATCTTAATTTGATCTTGGTCTTTAATAATTTGCAAAATAGACTAAATATGGGGACCATTACTTATTTGCTTTGAAGGCCAACTTTGCACCTTCATATCTTTTGATTCGCTCAAACACATGTTCTAAAATTTTGACCATATGATATAACAAAATATGATAATATAAGCATGTGTCAAATTTTTCATAAAACCATCACATGTGTGAGATATAATGACATAAAAAATTCTTCTTAGATTTATCTATCACATAGCCAATAATGTCAAGAATTACTTGGAAGGCCAAATTTGCACCTACATAACTTTTAACATGCTTTGGTGAATGATATGAAATTTATTAAAAAATAACTAGGAATAAAAATAAACAAACCCATATGATAACCTTATACTGAAACATACACATGTGTGAGATATGACTACATCAAAATGCTTACTCAGCTCTTTTTGCCATATTACAAATTTGGCTAAGTCTGAGAAAATACTATTAAAATGTTTCAAAGCCCAAATTTTCACTCATATATATTTTACTATGATTATGTGCATGAAATGAGACTTAAAACATAACAAATATGGATTAATTTGATAAAAATTGTATGACTAACTCCCCCTAATTCATCTAGACATTGCAATGGTGACATCAACAAAAAACCTACTCAAATTTTTTGCTATTGGACCAAAAAATTCTAGATAAGAACAATGATGAACCGGTTGAATCCCACTCATTCACAAAAGATATTAGATCATACTTTACTACTAAATTCACCCATTACACATGTTAAATACTTAAAAATCATTCCTAATCATCTCAAACCATGCAAACTCTGAAGATTAACCAAGCCTTCTTTAAGCATACTAGGATAAACACATTGCACACTTTGACATTATCACTTATACTATCAAAGAAATTAATCCAATCACATAAAAACATCCATGAGATCAGTGATAATGATCCAAAAATTATATCTTAATCAAATTTATCTATGGCTTGAATTCTTAGATGAAAATATTTGCCCAAGCTTATTAACAATAAATTAATGTGAATTTGGTTATCATCTCGATGTTATAGCATTTTAGCGTTAAATATTAGTTATTGATCCATTAATCACTAATGCATCCAAGCTTCTTGTGTTCATTTAATTCAAACTTAACCACCTTGGCCTAGTGGACACACCATGTAGGGTACTTACTCATTCTAAGGGGTGTCATGGTGTTACCCTTTTTGGCACCTATCAATGTGTGGTTTAGTCAGGCATCAAAACCTTTATTTGGGCCAAACCATTTGATTTTAATGGTCTAATATTTATGAATGAAAGACCTCAAAGACCAAGTTATTCTTTAGGGATATTCGTGCAACCTTTATTGAAAGCCAAAACTCCAAACAATTTTCTTAAAGACTATGATATTATCTTTCAGAAAGATCTATTATAAAAAGTTACCAAATATGAAAGTTAACAATGAAAAGACTTGAAGAAAAAAGACAAATATGAATTAATGTACAATAAAAATTATGAAGACCAAAATTTTGAATAAAACTTCTCAAATAAGAAGATCCAAAGAATAATTTACTAATGATAAAGTCCCAAAAAGAAAATTGTGAAGAAATAAAATTGGTAGATAAATTTTTGAAGGAAATTTTGAAAAAAAGATTATGATTAAAGATAGCAAAAAAAAATTTCCTAAATGATTATCTCGAAGATCAAAAACCCAAAGACTAAAATGTTAAATTCCAAAATGCTGATAATTTTGGATAAGTATATACAAATACTAATAATTCTGAATACTTGTCATACATAATAAGCTTCCCAAGATTTTAATTAATATATTAGTTCAAATAAGTTATTTTAATGAAAATGGGTTGCAAGAATAAAATAGATGCAATAAAGGTGATTTAATACTAAGATGCAAAACTTCCAAAGATAAGAAATAGGCTAAACATGCTTGCATAACCCTATAATGAACAATATTTATAACACCGCATGGGTCCTTGTCCATCAATAAGGAAAGGTGGGTGTGTTTAATAGAACCACTATCAAAAACATGCCACTAAACTTTATACACCTTTCCTAATAATCTTCATCATCTAATATGAACTAACTAATTGTAGATATGTATCTCATAATCTATATAGTTTAAAAGACCTACCTTCTAAATGGGACCTCATGAATAGTTCTTGTAAATTTATCTCAATAGTTCCCAAGGTGGTGAGTTACTAATCTCCTAAAACAATGTTAGCTCCTCCCATGAGAATATAAAACATAGGAGAATCTAAGAAATAGTCTCCCATACCAAGTTTAATGGTACAACATTTTCTAGAATAGTTGATTCTACCACCATCTACAATGATGACATAAAAGTATGGAGATAGGTAAACGAAACAATTCAAATGAGTAGACAACTTACTATTGATGAAGTTATGTGTGATTCTAGAGTCAATTAACATAGTCACCTTTTGTTTTTTTAAGAAACTCACCGCCTTAAGATTTTGAGGAGTATTAATGCCTAAAAGTGCATGAAAGGAGATAATAGGTTGAGAATATTTGGATTCATCCTTAGGTTATTCCAAACCTAACCTTAAAGCCTTCTCATATTCTTCTTCCTTATTGGCACCTTTAATGCAAAATAATTTGTTTTCAGCACATCAATGTCCTTTTAGCCATTTTATATTGTATCCAAAACAATAAACCTTTTGCATGCTTTTATTCTACTTTCTAAGGTGTCAGTCTAGTAGGGTGTTGAAATAATGGTGTTGGGAAGGTGCATTCATGAACATTTGTAAAATGTCTTCATCTGATCATCTATTTTTTCTCTTCCATGTGTGCCCTTGGTATGGCCTTAGATAGAGTACATGGATGAAACATGAAAACCTCCAATTTGATGCTATCTTTGAGGCCACCTAAAAATAGGTCAATCATATTTTTTTCAGTGATGTCAGCCACATGTAAGGAGAGATTATGAAATTGATGAATGTAGTCCTTGATAGTCCTACTCTAGTGTAACTTGGTTAGCTAGCTAAAGTAGTTTTTAGAGTCATTATTATGATAATGGAGCTACAATTCCTTAAAAATTATCAATCATGAAACTAGAACACCCTTTTTTTTCTTTTGAGCACACAACCAATAATACCAAAGGAATGAATCATGTTCCAAATATAGAGGGGTTATAACCACTTTTTGAGAACATTTATTCTGATGCAGATCAAATAAAATTTCAATTTGAGTGAGGCAGGTGAGTGGATAATTAACATAAAACTTGTATAGGTTAATTATTAGCAACATCAACTTAGGTCCAGAATTGGTGTTGGTATTGTTTGGAGGAGGAAAACCAAACTGAAGAGGTGGAGGGTTATTTTATAGTGGGTGAGCTAACAAGTTGGCTAATTGCCTAGATATTTATTAAAATTGATCCATCATGCTTTCCAAGTCCCCTCTCAACCTTATAATGTCCCCTTGAACTTTATCAAAATCATCTTTTTTCACCATGCCCTACAACTTTGACTTAAGTTGTTGCTTTTCTTATAGAAGATGACACTATGTAAATTTAATAGGTCATTAAAGAGTTGCAAGAGTAAATATATTTGAAAAACTTCCCTTGATATGTAGGTGATGATAGTTTTGTGATTGATGTGGTAGAGGAAACTACTAGTAGCAATCATTCCTTAAAATTGATCCATCATGCTTTCCAAGTCCCCTCTCAACCTTATAATGTCCCCTTGAACTTTATCAAAATCATCTTTTTTCACCATGCCCTACAACTTTGACTTAAGTTGTTGAACTACCTCTAAAATACATGGATCAAAAGTGTCAGACTCCATATCATTCTTTTGAGGATTTTTTGGAGTTTCTTTCCCTTTATTGCATTCATGAGTGTTCAAACCAGAAATACAAAAATCTTAAGAGGGTTTCAACCCTAAATTTATTTTTTAGTGAAATACACCATTGTGATAATCTCACTTTGATGAATCCAACTACTATAATTATGTATAAGGGTGAAAATTTCAGCCCAAAAAAGTGTACCAGTATAACTTTCTCTGCTTGATTTTCTCCATATTGGTTACATGTTGATTTTCATTTAAGACAAGGTATATACCATTTTAATCATTTAGTAGAGATGAATCCAACGACTCCTAATTTTCACAAGGTAAAAAAAAAAAATCAGACTTACTATTTTTTAATTTTTTTGTAAAAAAACCTTACGAACAAAACTATAGTGATGATAAATTTCAATTATCCCTAGATAAAAAGTTATTTTTTGGCCTCCTATTACTCCAAAAAAATTACATCACAAAAAACTTTCCCAAATCGAAGCTCTAATACCACTTGTAAGGAAATTACTTAGATGATTTTCAAAAAAACACTTATATATCACATAATTAAGAGCAAAATAAATAGATCTAGAAAAATAATTGGAATAAGAATAGAATACTTAAATATTATGATTAAGCCACTTTGAGGGGGCAACCTCTACAACAATGAAATAAGAACAAAATTCATAATATGATGATAAAAGACTAACCACTACCTCATATATATACTCTACTTAACCATGGTTATTCCATAAGTTGACCATATTAAGAACATCAAGAAGTGCAACAAGCTAATATGGAGGTGTGTAAGTCGTAATTCAGTCACATATATCCCTATAAGCACTATAGGATAAGGGCGTGGCATGAATATAATGAAAAACTCAATTTTATACTTGGTTAGAATAGTAAGGCAAGATTAAAGTCTAGGTTGTAACATCCCAAGAATTTTTGAAATCAGATCATGAGATCAAATAGGTTAAGGCCACCAATTCTAATAAAGTACAAAACCAAACTCCAAAGCAAACCAAGGTTTCATGATTTCATGATGAAATTAGTATAAAAATTTGAAATGTATAGATAATACAATAAATAGATCTAGGAATGGGAATGAATTAATTTTTTTTAATAACATAAATAGATCAATCCACACAATGAGTTAACATGGAAAAATTCCAAGAGGTAAAAGAACCCACAAAGTTATTATTTATTTACTTGAGAAACTTTCAACCCATTATCAACCTTACTCAATCTCACTTCCTCTCAAAAATGTCTTCACAAAACTCTTTAAATCACTCGAGTATGTTCAAATTTGTCCAATGTAATTTACCAAAGGAGTAAATCACTTTTTATATTCGGGTTTAGAGGTGGACTATTGTAACCAATGAGTCAAACCTCTCCACGATAATATTTAAAAATAATGGTAAAATATAAATAAATATATTTTATTATTTATTTACATGATGTTTTCAACCTGTGTTAATAAATAATAAATCATTATTATTATTTGATTAACTAAAATTAACTGAGGGTCGATAAAGGGAACCACATAGACATTAAATGTTCCAATGTTCCACCTTAATGTTAAGTGGGAATAAATGTCATAATAACCTTAATAAAATAATTATATTATGTAAAAATTTAAAGGATTTAAAAAAGTTCATCATGTCAAACATCACCTTTTGAAACAAAATGAATTATAATTCATAAACTATTTGAATGTAAGTTTCAGCTAGCATAGTCATCAGATTACATCTCACAGTTTCTCATGAATAATCACTAATCATATTTGGAGCTTTTATAACATAAGGGTCTTCATTATAATGCATTTTATTATGTTCTAGGTACAAAATTAAAACTTACACATGAATTTTACTTAAATCACATAACTTTAACACTAAGTTTATAATTCATTATAATGAGAATAAGTATATAGAAGAATAAGTAAGACATGTCCATTAGAAAGTGGCATTATCATGCATAATCCCGTCTAATGGCTACTCCAAGAGACTTATCATTGCATGAAAATAATAAAACTTGGTAGCACAAAGTAGTTATGTGAATATATCTTCCACATGTTCATCTCTAGGACAAAAATACATATCACTATCATCATTGAGGACTTTTTATTAGATAAAATGCACATGAACTTCAATATTTTTAGTTTGTTAATGTTTCACTAATTTTTTTGCTAAAGATATACAACTCTAGTTATCACAATGAAGGATGGTACTATGAGAAACATCCAAATCAAGTTCTCCTAATAACCTTTATAGCCACATGGCTTATTTAATAACTTTTATAACACTTCTATACTCTTCTTCAATATAATATATTGAGACAGTAAGTTGATTTTTACTGATCCAAATGGCACTTGTACTAAACTTAAACACATAGGTAGAAGTATATTTATTATCTATAGTATCAATAATATTGGTCAACATCACAATAACCATATAATTTAGCATTATAAGTGCAAGAATAAAATAAACCAAAATTAATAGTTCCTTTGATATAAAAAAGTATACATTCAGCTAATTTTTAATTATCCAAATATGGATCCTACATAAATCTAGAAGAAAAACCAATAACATATAAAATATACAGCCTAATAATGGTTAGATAAATCACAATACCAATAATATGTCTACACAAAATGGGGTTATATTTTACACATGCATGTTTCGGATCAAGTTTAATACCAACTTCAATATGAGTAGATGAAGATTTACAATAAATCATATTAAACTTAATAAGAAGATTATCAACATATTGATATTACGACACAACCATAAAATATTTATCATGAAATATAGTCATTCCTAAAAAATGATGTAGAATGCCTAAATCAATCATTTCAAATATTTAATTTAGTTTATCCTTATATTTATGAACTAAAATGATCAAATCACTAGTAATCAAGATATCATCAACATATAATACAATTAATATTACATCACCATTTTCAATTTTAGCAAAGAGATCATCATCACCATAATATTTAGAGAAACTTATTTCTTTGAAAAAATAAATAATTTTAGATTACCAAGATTGAGGGGATTATTTTAAACCATATAGTTATTTATTGAAATTACAAACATAATGTTTTCTATTAGTAATAGTGAAACTTTTAGGATAATTCATATAGAGTTATTCATCTAAATCACCATTTATAAATGCATTCTTGACATCCATTTTATGGGCAATCTAGCCATTTTGGGCTATAAAAGCATTAAGTAATTTAATAGGACTCATTTTTTATATAAGATCAAATCTTTCAACATAGTTAATCATAGGTTTATGAGTAAAACCACAAGTGAATAATATTTATTTAAAATTATTAATTTTACCAATTGAATTATATTTGATTTTATATAGCAATTCACAACTAATAATATGCCTTGTAGGTGGAGGTGGGATAATATCCTAAGTCTTATTTTTAATTAAGGCATTGTAAGAAACTTGAATATCAAATTTAAATTGATCATCTTGAATAACTTCCTTAAAATATTGAGGTTTACATTCATACATAGTCATTAAAACATGATAAGAGTGTTGAATTGTAATTAATTAATTAAGATTATTAATACTAGAAGACTAGATTAGATATTCTACCGATTTAAGTCTTTTAGATTGAACATGAAACTAATAGGGTTACTCAGACTCTAAGTTATCCAAAGATAAATCAAATTCCTCTAGGACATCTATTTCTTCATAAGAATAAACAAGAGAGCCAAGTTCATCAAAATAAGAACATTGAGGAGGTTCCATAGAGGGCTCAAAAAAAGATTTTTTGAGAATAATAACATTCTTAATCTCAATTATCTCTATTTATATGGATCATATAATATTAATGATTTATTATTACCTTCATAACCTACAAAAATACAATAATAAGATGTAGGGATAAGCTTCTTTCTTTTAACCTTAGGAACAAATATGGAAGGAGGGGTACTAAAAATCCAAAGATGAGCCACACTGGATTTATTTTTACACCACATTTATAAGGGAGTATAAATATTCAAATATCTGGTATGGAATTTATTATAAATATGCACAACAATATTTAGTGCTTTCACTCATAAGAATTTAAGAACATTTACAGAATGCAACATTGTTCTAGCCATTTCTATAATGGTGTAGCTTTTTATTTTAATGATACGATTTGGATAAGGGGAATAAAGAGTTGTTAATTCCCTTTGAATACCTAAACTAATGTCAAAAAAATAAAAAAAATTAGTAATGTGTTCACCACCATTATCAGATATTAATCTCTTAATAGAAAAACTAGAATCATTTTCAACAATGCCTTCAAATTCCTTGAATTTAGACAACACTTTAGATTTCTTTTTAATAAACTATGACCAAATCATTCGAGTATAATCATCTATAAAAGTAAAAACATATAAATAACCATTAAGATATACAACTTCAAGATGTCCTATGACATCATTATAAATTATTTTAGAGGATGTGAGCAATTCACATCATGATTCTTATGAAAAAGATTACTCTGTTGCTTAACACATAAGCAACCTTCATAAGTTTCATGATGGAAAGATATGGAAGGAATACCAACAAAAATATTATGAGAAGACACATCACATAAAATTATAAAATTAACATGTTCTAATCTTTAATGTGATAATTGAGATTCATTCTGTTAGTATTATCCTTTATTTGGGATGAATTATTTATCATAAGTTTATTTATATGCATGTAATTTTTATTTATGTGAATTATAAATTCATATAAATATAAATTTTATGAGGTGTCACTCACCTCTTTGGTCCCATTTATGATTTGGGATTTAATTTCAAAATTAACTCTTTTTTCCACTTGGCACACACATCTCTCCAGTCTCTAAGGGAATAGGCCGCTTGGCACACACAAAGGAGGCTTGTAAGGTAATAATGGGATTCCTTTTAACTCCATTTCTCTTTTTCTTGATCTATTAAAAGAGAATTATCTTCTTAATTTCTTCACTAGAAACTTGAATCTCTCTCTTTTCTTTTCAAATTCATATTGATTCCATAAATTTGATTTTGGATATTTTTAATGACCAACCTTCTTATAGATCATGTAGATTTTTCTTTCATACAATAGATTTCCTACTTAAAAAATTATCTCAACTTGTGGTTTTCACCTTGAGAGGTAAATTTGATTCTTTCTTATCTATATTTATACACTTTTAATGTTATTAATGAATGCTCTTAGCATAAATCCTTTATGGTATTAGAGTTAGGTTTATATTATTGACATTGTTCTGAGAGTGTGTAGGTTTTAGAAGAAACTTTGGATTATTTTTGCAAGGGCTCTACCCTTGAACTCTTGAAAAATCCATCCTTGTTTTTAACCTTTTTTTATTTATAGTTGCAAACCCATTATTTTAGGTTTACCATAAGGAGCATTTTCACATCATTTAACTAGTTTTTTGGCAATATTTTATACGTAGGTTATTCTTCTCTATTATTTATCTCATAGGTTTATGCAAAAGAAACACTCAATTATAGGTATTTTAATTTGGTTTCTTTCATTAGCATTATATTTTATTTTTTAGATGAGTTTTTCATTTAAAGTCATTATTTTTGTTATTATTGTTCAAGTTATTGCCTTTTTACTTTTATAGAGCTTAAACACTCTCCTTTTACCCTCTTTTGATTATGCGATGCCATTTTTAGCTCTTGTTTTGTTAATT
Source organism: Torreya grandis (assembly GCA_037957365.1). Classification (NCBI taxonomy): domain Eukaryota; kingdom Viridiplantae; phylum Streptophyta; class Pinopsida; order Cupressales; family Taxaceae; genus Torreya; species Torreya grandis. The sequence goes on along the minus strand of JARHVA010003273.1, from coordinate 1,441,420 downwards.
ATTTTATTGTACAACTATTATTATTATTATTATTATTATTATTTTATTATGTGTAGTTAGGACCTATTACTTTGTGTTATACCTTAGCATTATACCTTATTATTTCAATTTCTTTTGAGTTTTAGCCTTTCAATGTTTTTCATTTGTTATTCCATTTTGTACTATTTATGTTTTATCTCTCATTTTGTCTATTCCTTCACTAAAGAATAGCTCAGGTTAACATTTTTTTAGTTTAAGTATTTTTAATCATCAAGGCATTAACTTACCCCATTTTGTCACACTTAGCCAACTTTCAAATGTCTTTTGTTTATTTGGACTACTCTAAATCTTGTCTCTTTTTCTGGTATTATGTTTCATAAGGCTCAAAATGCTTTTCCATTTCTTTCAATGTATTCTACTTAGTTTGAAAGATATTCTTCTTAGTGCATTTCATTTTTTATCAAGCCTTTAAAATTTTGAACTTGTGTCACTTCTTTACTTATTGCAATCTAGATTTCTCTTTGTTATTATTAAAACCTTACTTTATAATGAAAAAATACTATTTAAAAAAATCATTTTGCATGCTCATTGTATCTACGTCGTTTAATTTGAAAAATTCTATATTTTTTTATGCATATCTCATTCAACAAAAAAATTTGTGGTTTTTTTTAATGCATGTTTAATAATTTAAGATTACATTATCTTTTTAAATATTTATCATTCAATTTATTATTATCAATAGTTCAAAACCAAAAAAAAAAAGATAAATATTTATTCAAAATCCATGTGGTGTTATTTTTTTTGCATAAAATATATTTTTCTCTCATAAAACTATAATGAATTTAATTTTATAGTTTATTTCATAAAATTTTACTTTAATTAAATTTAAAGTGTTTCTTTGTGTTTAAAAATTCATTCAATTTTCTAAATAAGTCCACAATTTTTTAATCTCTCAATTTCATTAATGTTTTCATTGGGCTTACATTTACAAGTTAAATTGATCCTTTTAATTGGTTCAAAATTCTTTTTTTGGTCAATACTTGTAATTAATTGTTTTTTAAAATGTTGTAATAATATTTTTTATTATAACTATTATGCTTCCATAAGAAATTTTTTTTGAGTTTATTTAATCCATCTTATAGTTTTAAAACTATTGTGTTTATTTGGAAATTTTGACCTTTAAACAGTCATCATTTCTTGCTTGTCCAATTTTCCATTCTTTGAAAAAAGCTCTTTTTGGCCTTCTTGTCCCTCCTCTATGCATAGTAAGTTAATATTGATTTTAATTTAGATATTTAATTTATGTAATTGCGTAAGATTTCAAGGCATAATGATTTAATCTTTATCTGAATTTAAATTCATGTCCACTAATTATCATGTATGTAAAATTCAAATTTAAGATCAAATATCTAATTTAAAGTATAATGACTTAAATATGGATGATTTATTAACTAAAGTTCACTCTTTACAATCTTAGTTAACTAGTTTAGGTGTTAAACTTTCAGATTTGAATTTAATTCACATTGTCATGAAAAAATGTTTGCCTAGACCTTTTAATTACTTTATTACAAATGTTTACTTGTAATTATATTTTCTTAATTTATATTCTCATTTGACATTTGATTTATTTTATACTTTTATGCATCAAGAAGAAAAAAAATTAATTCAAGTTTTTAGTTTTAAAACCAATCAACATGCCTTTATTTCTGAACAACACAAGAATGATAAATATCATGCTAAGTCTAATAATACTCATGACAACAAAGATAAAAAATCTAAATCCAAACCTAAGGAAAAGTTAGAGTGTAATTATTATGACAAAAACATGTATGATGAAGATCATTTTTTAATAATTAACATGATATTAAAAATATAAATGTTAAGGTTAAAGGCATTGCTAGTACTAGTCACACTAAGACTCAAAAACATAGAAGTCTAATACTATAGCTAATTTTACTTATGATTTACGTTCTCCCCATATTAAATGGATTTTTGATTATGGTGATACTCAAAATATGATATCTAATACAATTTTTTTTAACCTTTTTAGAACCATATCTATATAAAAATTATTTGAGTCTTGTAAATCATGCTTATTGCAATATTGAAGCCATCAAAACTATTAAAATCCATCATGGTAAATTACATGATAGCTTTCTTGTTCTTGATTTAAAATTGAATCTATTTAATGTTCCTTGAAATATGAAAATAATACTATAAATTAGAATTATTTAATGACACTTTGTATGTTAAATATACCAAACAATTTCTTCAAGTAGTTTCTACTACTTTTTTAGACAATGATAGCTTGTTCAAGTTTATTGGATTCTCTCTTTACTCTTCTACTCCTGCTTTGATTTTTTTTATTGATGCTATATTATGGAATGAAATATTAGGACATATTAATTATCAAAGTATTTAACGTATGTATAAAATCAATATGGTTTAATGTTTGCTTGAAATTCCTCTCACTGATTGTATTTGTTGTAGTTGTATGGATGGTTAAATTAACAAAGAAACTTTTCCTAAGAATCAATTTTTGCATGCTAATGAAAAGCTTAATTTAATACATAATCATATATTTGGCCTTATGTAAAATCCTTATATTAATGGTTTTAAATTTTGTTCATGATTGCACTATACAAGTTTGGATTTAATTCTTTAAAACTAAATATAGGTTTTACACACTTTCATTGAGTTTCATACCTTTGTTGAAAAATAATGTAGTTATTATTTTCACACATTACAAAATGATAATAGAACTAAATATGTTAAAAATGTTTTTATTGCATATTTTAAGTAACATGGTATTAAATATGAAAAAATTATTTCTTACACACATGAGAAAAATGGTGTTGCCAAACATAAACATAGGACTATCACTAAAATGACTAGATATATGTTACATGAAAAAAATATGCATTAAACATTTTGGATGGAAACTACATATTGTGTTGTCTATATAATTAATAAGACTCACTAAATTTGTTCTAAATATTACCCCTAGAGAAGCTTGGACTGATAGAAAACCTAATCTAAGGTATTTACATGTTTTTGGTTGTGATGCCTTTGTTCATATTTCTACGAAAAAAAGGAAATAAGTTATATTATGAAACAATAAACTTTATCTTTATTGGTTATGATGAATCATATACAAATTATAGGGTTTATGATCCTAAAAATAAAAAAATAAAGATTAAAAGGAATGTTATAATTGTCAAAAATGGTGTACTTGATTATGTTTCCAATTTAGATTCTCTTAATATAGTTTATACTTATTTTGATTTTAAATCAAATGATGATCATAGTGATATTTTGAATAATTATTTTTGTTGTTACTAAAATTAATTCTCCTTATTCTAGTATTTTCCACACAAAATTATGCCTAAGTAGGCCAATACTACTTTAGAATCTTTTGGAATTGATGTAGATCTTAATGATACTTATAGAACTAGGCAATAATTTATTAATTATATTTTTATTTCTAAACTTATGAACAATAATGATTCTACAACACTAAAACAAGCTCAAGGTCATCATCATTGGGAAAAATCAATTCATAATGAATATAATTCTTTGATTTATAACAACACTTGGGACTTCGTCCATCTTTGGAAAGGAAATCATTTAGTAAGTTGTAAATGGTTGTCTAAAACTGAATTAAATTATGATAATAAAATTGAAAAATATAAATCTAGACTAGTTTCTAGAGGTTTTTCTAAAATTGAAGAAATTTATTATAATAAAAATTTTGCACCTGTAGCTAAGATATTACAATTACAGTTATTTTAGATTTAGCTGATCACATACATTGTCTTGTTTATCAAATGGATGTTAAGAGTTCTTTCTCAGATGGTAACTTGAAGAAATTTACATGTCTCAACCTTCTAGTTTTATTGATAAATTCAATGAAAATATTTTTTGTAAGTTAAACAAAGCCATTTATGTTTTGAAGCAATTTCCTTGATAATTGTACTCTAAAATCTATCAATTTTTCATAGCTCAAAGCTTTACTCATAGCTCTAATGATCCTAATATTTTTATCAAAACACTATATAAATGGCACAGTTATTATTATTTTATATGTTCATGAATTAATAATAATTGGTATTAATATTTCAATGGTTTATTTCACTAAAATTTATTTAAAGAATATTTTTGAAATGACTAATTTGGAACTCTTACATTTTTTTAAGCATTTGAGTTTGGCAAAAAAAATATAAAATTTCCATTTATAAATATAAATATTCATATAAATTTTTGTCTAGGTTTAATATGCTAGATTGTAAACTTGTTTCTACCCCTTTTGAATTTGTTCTAAAATTGCTTAATGACATGGAAACTGAAAATGTTGATCCAACTCTCTATAGACAATTAGTTGGTAGTTTGAATTATCTTACTTATACTCATCCTGATATTAATTTTTTTATTGGATTGGTTTATAATTTTATATATTATTTAATATATTAAATGTATTTTTACTTTTATCATCAATTATACCTTAAAAATTAATTTCTCTTTGGTATGTTATTCTAATTCTAATTGGGTTGGTGATCTTAATGATCATAGATCCATTAGTGGATATTTTTTTCTTTAGGTTTTAGTACAAATTTATGTAATAGTAAAAAGTATACTATTGTATATTTATATTCCATTGAAGCTAAGTATAAATTATTTTTATCATGTTTTCAAGGAAGTTATTTGGATTTTAAAACTTCTAGTAGATTTGGGCCACCCTCAATCTTTGTCTACTCCAAATTTTGGTGATACAAAGAGCCATTACCTTAGAAAAAATATGATTTTCCATGAAAGGTCCAAGCACATTTATATTTAACATCATTTTAAATTCAAAATTATTCAAGACAATTAAATTTTTATCTCTTTATGTCCTACTCAACAACAAATGGCTGATATCTTCACTAAGCCATTATGTAAAAAATTGTTTTTATTTTTTGTACTATGTTAGGATTAAAGGAAGTTCTCATTAAGTGAGTGAGTTAGTAATGTTTTCTCCCTTATTTTTTGTTTGTAAACCCATAAATAAATTTGAAGGGGGAGTGTTAGTATTACCCTTTATTTATAATTTAGTTATCCTAAGTTGCTTTATGTTTATGATTTTTTTTATTTATGTGAATTATAAGTTCACATAAATCTAAACTCCATAAGGTTTCACTCACCTATTTTTTCTCATTTATTATTTTATATTTACTTGTATAAGTAACTCCTTTATCAACTTGGTACACACTTCCCTCAACTCTCTAAGGGAATAGTCCACTTGACACACACAAAAAAGGATTGTAAGGTAATTAATGGGATTCATTATAACTCCCTTTATCTTCTTATTGATTTATTAAAAAATATTTTTTATCCTCATTTAATCACTAAAAAATTGAATCTCTCTCTATTATTCTAAAAATTTATCTTGCTTTTAAAACTATAATTATGGATATTTTCTGGGACAAGTCTTCTTATAGATCAAGAAGGATTTTATTTGGTACATTCAATTTTCCACTTTAAAAATATTGTCCAAACTTGTGGTTTACACTTTGAGAGGTAATTTTTCTTCTTATTATATGCATCTAATTTTTTTCCCCTCATCCCTCATCACCAATATTACTATTAGTTAACACTAATTTCACCTATATCATCTAATCTAATATATATCTTTTAATTTTGTCCTAATACACCCCTTCTAGTTATTTTTATATCCCCCTTATACATTATTCATATATTTACCTTATGCCATCCCAAAAATCAATTAATTATTCTAATAATCCCATATATATCCTAATCCCTCTTATCTATTATATTATGAATTTTAAATTCATAACCCACCTAGTTACCTACTCCTAGTCTTTCCTACAAGCCTACCTCCTATTCCTCACCCATGCTTTCTTATAAACTAATCTAACCTCCCTCTAATCATAATTAAACCCCTTAATGGATTTTAGAATTCTCCAATTCTAGAATCCTCTCTATCTTAGTCCCACTCTCAAGAATCTTCTAATTTTAGAAGCTTCCAAGGAATTTTTAATTCATTTTAATTCTCCCTAATTCTTATATTTAAATAAGGTCATTCTCCTTTAAATCTAAGTATAAATTTTATGAGATTTCATGTCAATCTCTTGATTGTAATCTATTAGTATTTATGTAAAATAATCATATAATCTATGTCTTGAATTAAGTTAAATATCATGTTAAAATTCTGAGTCTAAAGGCAATTTAAAATCCATAATCACTTAATCTTTTTATTGTTTTGATCTTAATTTAGGGCACTTATCTTTAAGATTGAAATCCTAGTTTTGAATGTTCATTTATCTTTAAATTTTTTATCCTATTGGCTCTAACTTTAAATTATAAATTGGTATTTTGAGTATTTTTGATATAATTACATATCATTGATCAAATTAATTGAAATTATCATCTTACACTTGATTATCCTCATTTATTCACTTTCAATGTTATGATTAATTTTCTTGGCATGAATACTTCACTTTCTTACTATCTAATGAAATAAAACATATTGAAGTAGTAAAATTGTATAAGCTATATTTTGATCACCTTTAGTAATTATAAAACTAGATTGATTTCTATTGGACCAATTATCTTTAATAAAAGTTACAATAAAGTTATAATTAATAAGTTGAGAACAAGATAACAAATTCTTCTTAAGCTCAGGTACATAGAAAGCATTATTAATAACAACATTTACAACTTTTTTTTCCTTTTTTAATAGCATCTAAAAATTAATTATCTCCTAAATAGATATTTTTAGAAATATCTTTAGTATCAGATAAAATGTTAGATAAGATAATCATATGGTGTGATGCACCACTATCTAAAATCTATTCATTCTCATTAGAAGCAAATAATGCAACATATAAATCAATAACATTAAAATTCTATTTTTGATTATTGTTTTATTGGGGTTTTGATTAGATTTCTTTCATTTATTACTTTTATAATTTTTATTGTTAACTCTATGTTTGTTTTTATAACATGTTTCTCTTTTATGACCAAATTTACCACACATATTACAGTTCCCATTCAACTTAGATTTATGATTCTTATTATCAGATTTATTATTCACATGATTATGTTTAAGAGAATTAGGTTAGATTTTTTATTTATATTATTATCAAAAGAAAGTTTAAGAGTGAGAAGCGCCTAAGTGGCATTTTTTATAGAATAAAAATTATACATCACTTTCTCTTCTTGAATTCAAAGAGTTGATAGGGTAGTGAGGTCAGGGATATCTTGTTTTGTTTGTTACTTTGAATTCAGATTTGAGATAAAATTATAAAATTTTATATGAATGAATAATAAAATATAAAAATTGATCTTGAATTAGATTATAGTTGAACCCATCTAATTGAATTTTAATATTCTTAATTTTTTCAATAAAGTTAATGAAAGTTTCATCATCTTTCATAGCTATCGTATGCAATTCAAGGATAAACTTAATAATATTTTAGAGATGATTACCCTCATGCATAGACCTAATGAATTTTAAGCATCACTAAGAGACTCCTGATTATCAATATAGAGTAGGAATTCATCCTTAACACTCTACAAGATAATTAACATGGCTTCTTCTGATTTATGTTGAAACATATTTGAAAGATCAGGTGTTTCATGTTATCTTAGAATAGTTTTTTAAATTCCAATGATAATGTTCCAAAAATTTCACATCATAAGTTATAATTTAACATATATATATATATATATATATATATATATATATATATAATAATTTGATCCATTAAGCATTTGACATTGATGTAATATAAAGTTAGACGAAGCCATATCTTCCATTTAAGAATGACAATATAAAATAATATAATGCTTAAATTTGAAACATTTTTAATGTTAATTTATACTCTATTTGAAAATAATGTAAATTTCAAGTGTAAACAAATAATAGTTATTCAAATTAATGCTAGATAATGTAAGAAAATTGTGAGAGATTGGAATAAAATAAGGTGTCATAAAAATACACTAATGTAAGAATAAATAGTTAAAAAAGGATATTATTTAATGTGAATTTCAAATTTGTTTGATCATAAAAAAATAATAAGATTAAAATAATAATAGTTATTCAAATAAATGTTAAACAATGCAAAAAAATTAAAAGTAAAATACAATAATTTATGTGTCATAAATGTCACACATAGAACAACTATCTAAAGACACTGATTTAAAAAGGTATATAAATATAATATGAAGATTTAAAACAAAAAATAGACTACCTTAATGCATTTGGAATGTGTCAAAACATAATAATTGATGTGACACATGACTATTCTCGATAAAATATTCACTAGGTCAAATGTTGAAATAAGGTCGACATGTCTAAGTTTTTAATATTTGAGAAATTTGGCATGTAAACCAAAAAATAAAATTCAAAATTAATTAAATTTGAAAAAATAACTTGATTAAGTCAGAAAAGAGTTGTTTTTAGGGGTTTTAAACACATAACCACCCTAATTTTAATTCTTTAGTAAAAACTTTATTACCAGCTCTTCTACTATATACAATAATTTATTTTTAAACCATTTTAAACTAATTATTAGAATTATAGATACACACACACACACACACACACACACACACACACAAATCACGCTTTTTTTACATGAACCATATATATATATATATATATATATATATATATATATATGGTTCATGTAAAAAAAACATGGTTTCTTAAAATTTCTTATTACTTTTTGGTAAAATAGTGAAAGCTAAAGTAGGGTCCACTTAATTTTTAATGTAAATATTTGTATTAATTAAATAATATAGTTATTAATTTTTATTAAAAACTATTACTAAGCTTTTTAACTTCTTATAGGTGGTAATGACACTCCAAATAAAGTAGGGGTGCTTAGAGCATATGGAATAAGCATTTTTTGATCCTAAAAGTTGCCATACACCCTTCAAAGTTTGCAATAAAACATGCAAATGCTTCAAAATCCATTTTTTCACCCAAAAACACAAATTTATAGATTTTTGTGGCTGTTTCAGCTATATAGTTACAATCTAGGTGATTTAGAAAACTGCAAAGGTGATCCAAATGACTTATTAGTCTTTGTGGAGGTTTTAGGTAAGCTAAATAATGATTATTTACCCTTAAAACACTATAACCAATCTACATAAAAATAAATTGATTTTTAAAATTTTTCCTCTTCTAGACATCTAAATTTTATTTAGTTCCAAAATACACCTAAATATATTAATAATTATTCTTTAAAAAATAAATCACACTCCTCCCAAATTCAAATAATTGAATAATTCAACATATTGAATAAGTCAATTATGGACCCTTAAGTCCTTATATTAAATAATAATTCTAGATTTTACACCTATTAAAAAAATCTTCCACCTTTTTCTCCCTCATCCCAAACAAATCCACAAAGTTCTCCACCTCTTATGACTCATTCCCTGAGTTGTCAAGGAAATTGACTTAGTCTTGTTGAGTTTGCTAATCAACTCCACTCTTTTCTCAACCATTTTGAAAAGGTTTCATTCATCATGAGTGATTCCTCATTATCCACCATTGATCATTTATATTATTGAAAAATTCCAAATGATATTCTACCATTGGATCCATCTCCAAACATTTATAAATAAGTTTAAAAATCTCCAATTCTAGGCATCACATTAAAGGATTGCAATCACAATCAGGGAATCAGAGATCTTAAACACAAGTAAATTGAAGTGAATAAAAGAAAATCAAAACATTTATTTTGTACCAAAATGTTGCATTTTTTCTCTTTACATTGGAGGAGTGAGCACCACATAATTAAAAGATTAAATAGAATATATATCGCAATGGAGAAATCTAGTTCATTCAAAGCATAGAGTTTGTGATTGTTGTTTTTTTTTTTGCTCTAAAATAGTTGGATTTTAGCTTAGATTAAGATTAGTTTACTGTGTTTACATGTCTAAATTTAGTTCATACATTTATGTCATGATCAATCGGACCTCTCCCACATATTTTTAATCTTTTGATTATCATCTTTGCTCTTAGATAACATTTATATTTTGGCTTCTTTTAGTGCTAGTATGAGCTACATGTTACTATCAGTTGTTTTCTATTTGATTGTGTGTTTCTCTATATAATAGTAAATTTAGAAGATTTAACAGTGAAATTGTAGACCATAATAGTGAAATTGTCATGTTTTCCTCTATTCTTTTGTGTTTTTTTGTTCTATTTATAGGTTAACAACACTTTTGTCTAAAAATAATAATTTTATCACTATCAATAGCATTTTCATAAAAAATAATGAAATTATTCTCCTTTGAAGCAAATTCATCACTTTTTGTAGTGAAATCATAACTTTCTACAGTGAATTCATGTTCATTTGTAATGAAATTATCTTTTCCCTCAGTGAATTCATTCCTTTCTATAGAAAATTCATTTTTACTAGTAATAAAATCATTTATCTTAGCAATGAAATTGTCTTGTAATCATGGGTCATTTTATTTTTTCCTTTTTGTATTTTTCTTGCAATATTTTTATTTCAATTTCACTTTTCTAACCTGACTATGTAATAATGTTTTTTAAGTAGAGAGGTGTTTTTCACTTATTTTTCATGTTTTTTCACTTCTTTTTATTATAGGTTATCTCATTTATATCCAAAGAAAACATTCTAACAACTTGTTTTCATAATTCTTGATAAAGAGGATCATAAAAAAGAATCAATAAAAGCCTAATTTTCTTGTTGCTAATATTTTTTGTTTTTAATTTTAAAATTATTAGTACTTACATCACTTTTATTTTCAATATTTTTGTTTGTGATTGTGAAATTCATATATTCTCTTTCCTTGGCTTTACATTGGTAATGATACTAAAAACTTCGAAATGTTTTCATAGTTATTTGTGCTACCCAAGTAATATTTGTGTATGATCTTTCCTTGGTGTTACATTAGTCAGTAAACATGGAGATCAAAAATGGGTATCTAATTTTATTTTTATTTTCATAGAAGCTTTATTGACTATAGATTTTAGTACCATGTAGTAAGTGAAACCCTATTTACAGATGGGGTATATAAATTGAGATATAGTTATTTTAATTACCTAAGTGGTTGTGTGTTTTAAGCACATCATGATGTGAGAGGATTTCATGCTCTAATACACATTCACCATCATTTTATAATACTTATATCTACCAAAATTCATTCACTAATTAAACCCTAATCTAGTAAAGTCTAAATAGGTACCATCCAAATGAATCTTCCAATTTTTATGCCCATCAAAATCAACCTTTTTATAATAATAATCAAAATCAATCATTTGATTTTATATCTAGTTCACCCCAAAACCCAAACCCAAACTTCTTCACAAATCCTTATACATTCACAAATCCAAAAAACCAATTCTTCCAAAATCAAGCCACTTCTTCAATATAATTTATTACTAGTGAATATCAAAGTTTTCCATAGCAGTATCATTATATCACTAGTAAATCTTCATTCCAATCATAATTCCCATCCACTAATTATAATGTTAACATACCTCATCTCACCAACCAAGAGATGGCAAACATCAAATACATAAAAAAAAAAAACCCCACATCTATCATATTTGAAATTCCAACTTCACAAATATGTCAAGATGTCCCTTTAGAGCCAAATCATACAATTTCATACCCAAATAAAAATGATAACCTTTCATCCATTATTCACCAAATAATGATATTTGACCAAATATCCACTTTTGATCAACATATAATATTGAATCAAACACCACATAATCCACCTATCAAAATATCATATGATTTTAAACCATCACCCAAAAATCCACATTTTCAAAAAGATCTTCATCCAAGATCAAACACTTCTAAAAGAGTAGTAAAAAAGAAATATGGTACTAAGATGTTTCATTAGGATTTTCTAATGGCCACATATAACCAAGGTCCAATATATTATCCAAATCTAATATCCACTTTATTTTGGGATTAAGAGAAAGTTCAACATCCACTTTAGTCTGAACTATAGTTTTAGAAGTAGAAACTATTGCAAACGATAGTGACAACATTATAAGTAAGGAAGAATCCTTATCCATCATCAATACAACTCCTATTAGCGACATCAAATTAGTTTGTTCCATTTCCATCATCACTATTCTTCCTTTTCCTATTAACATTATGATACCTACACATGTCAATTAGAATCCACAACAAAGGACCTTTTTAGATTTATCTCATGGAAAATTATTAATTATAAAATCTATAAAAATCTATGAGAGCATCCCCTTTAGAGAGACACTACTCCACCAATTGTTACTTAAAGCTCCAAAAAACAATCAAAGAACATCCATAGATGAACAAATTAGTTCTTTGTTACTTGAGGACAATCATACCAAAAATATTACAAACATCAAGTCAATTTGGTGAGATACCAAATGGAATGATGTCCCAGTCATATTATAAGAAAGAATCTTAACTCCCATGTTACATACTTATTATGCCAAACTAGTCGAATGACATTATAATGAGTTAGGTCATGACTTTGATATTAATTCCAAAACACACCACAATTAGTTTGAATATTCTAGATTCATTAAGGAATTAAGAATAATCAAAATGAATTTATAATATATTTACTTTTGTAATATTGGTGGTTAGTTAACAGTGATTGGGTGAGGAATATTGGATTTTGTACATACAAAGAACTTATTAGTCCCTGGTGCTTAATAATCTTTAACAATATAACTTGTAATCTTTATTAAGAAAGGTATCTATATTTCATGATGGTTAGATGAACTATTATAAGGTTTCTAGAGTTCATCTTTACTATCAAACATATCAACATATGTCTCTTTGATAATTATATTTTTCCAAGGAAAACCAATCTAACTACTAAACTTTGTCAAAGAAACTTATATCTAGACATCTTCATTCAACAAGGATCCCCCAATCAAGAGAGACTTTCTAGGTGGTTTTCTAGTAGCACTTGGTGGGATTAACAACCTCATCTTGGTCATGTGATCTTTAGATTCAATAATAGAACTAAAATATAAATAGATGACTAAATCCAATCAAAACAACAATGAATCTCTAGAGTAGACATGGAATAAAAAGCTAGAAAATCAGGGAATTTATGCATCTTATAACCTTCCATTAGGTAAAGCTACCCAAAAAACATAAAAATATTAATAAATAATAATAACAAAAAAAGAGTATGTTATTTTTTATCAGTTCCTTGACACTTAGGGGAACCTTTTTCCATCATTATTATCTTCATAAGTATTGCATTCCACCATCATGTCCATTTGGTCTTGTATATCAAATGTTATGTTTAGTGGTTATTTGGTTGCCAGTTAGTATAACACAAATGTTTCAAATTTTAGCTTGTCATATCATTTGAATATTATCATATCATTATGTTATCTCATAAGACATTTTCAAAATTAGTATTGCATTGGTTATTTCTTTAACTCTTATGAATAGATTAAATCTTTTTCTCTTTTCTATACTTACAACATACTAGCCCATGGTCTTGTTTAGAAGATAGCCTATGATAGAGTTTCCTTTTTACAAAATTTCCCTTTTAAGCAAAAAAAAATTAAAACATGCTACAAGAAGATATCAGATAATTTACTTGCCTATCTTGGTCTTTGGTGATAAACCCTTTCATCTTACTAGTTGCATGGGGCCATAGTTAGGGGGTCTAATTCTCCCACATAGAAAAACATACTTAAAAATTTATCAAAATAAAAATCCATACCTCTCACCATTCATTGATATTTGGTGCTGAGCCTTTGCATCTTACTACTTATATAAGATTAACATTGGGGAGAGATGTCTTTACTCACCTATCTATATTCTTTGGTGATGAGCCCATGTGTCTACCGAATCACATAAGACTACATATTTATGGTCATAAATAAAACAAAATCAAAAGGATTATCAAATAAATTTTTCTTCAAGTGGCTTATTTACATGTATATGCTAATAGGGGAATACTTTATCCGTTAACTGATTTTATCAAGGCTAGTTCTCTCTAGACACATCCAATAAAGCTAGTATTTTTATGAATTCAAAAAGAATGTATGCTTACACTTTTACTCATAAAATTTTAAAAACCATCCTTTGTTATACATAACTTTTGATTTCTTGTCTTCACCATTCATTCCTTTCACTCTTGTTATGCAAATTGAAACATATATGATATGAATACAAAACAACTAGAATTATTCCTTACAAAATAAATGATCAATTCATAAACAAAGTCTTGCATATACCCATTATTTTACTTCATTTTTTCATAAACAAGTATATCATGTGTAAACCACTATCTATAACTATCCCAATTACTTGGGGATATCATCCATCAATCATCTATTGTATTTTTCCAAGCATGCCATTTTGTCAATTATTAGTCATTTATCCTATAACATGATCACATTCAAGGTTGATATTTATTTTATGTAAACTTGTATTATTGATCATGATTGCATAAAATTCTTACACTTTATTTCATATAAACCCAAAAAAAACAAAAAAATTGTAAAACATCACAAAAAACTAAAAAAATCCAAGTGTTCCCAAACACATCAAATTCAAACACATATCCATCTTCCACATCATTTTATTTTCTTGGGTGGGTCACTCATGCATCATTTTCATCAAAACACTTCACATGTTTCATCAATAATCTACTTTTTCATCAATTCTCATATTAGGGAACTGCATTTGGCCTGATATCCACATATAGACTTTGTTAAAAGTGGATTATGTAGGTAATGATTAGAGACATGGGGTTTTTAGGGTTACCTCAACCACCACCTTCCCCATCATCTATTCCCCCAACATTAGATTAGTTTATCCTTTTTCTTGTCCCTAAATTGTTTGGCTCTTAGCCTTGTTCTTGGCACATAATTTTTTAGTCTTTGTTTCATCCTATCATTGTTATAACTTTTTTAAACTTTTCCATTTTTATGTGTTTATTTTATCTTTTATATTTTTTTTCTATCCCTAGCCATTTACTTGTTTATTTTTATCTCTTTCTATATTTTTAGTCATTAAGTTAGTTATTATCACACACACACACACACACACACACACACACACACACACACACACACACACACACACACACACACATTTATTTATTTCTATCCATTTCAATGGTTATTTTTTTTGTCTTAGATCAAATGTGTTAAATTTTTGAGTTACTCTTTGTGTGTGTCAATCTTGTTTCAAATTATTTTAAATGTAACATTATTGTTTTGTTTCAATCATTTATAATACATTTGTTTGCATTAAATTTTATGTGTGTTTTAAACACATAGCTTAATCTTTTATTTTGACATATTATTTTTACTTATTGTTTTCTCTATGTTATCAAGATTATTATGTGAAATTCATATATAGTATGGTTATGAATATATCTGACGTACTTTGATAAAAACATAATTTTTTTTTTTTGTTTACAATGCTTAAAACATCAAAAAATCATCATGATTTTTCAATATCATTGGTGGTACTATGTTTTATGCTATATTAAAAATCAAGTTGTTTTAATACTCTAATTTTTTTTGGAAATCTAATGTAAAGAATGAAAATAAACATATGCAACAATGTCACATTATACATCTATGAACATTATCCAATCATATGTCAGTCATGCATCTATAATATCTATGCTAAATAATAAATAATAAAAATTAATACATGTTAACACAAATCAAAATGTAGGAAGTATAATTAGTGATATCATCTACTCATAGATATATCCATAAAAACCATGTAAAAAAATAAGTAATGTCCACAATCCATGGTATAAATAATCATATACACACATATCAGATATGTCTATACAAAAGGTACAAATCAATATATGTATACATTGATGATATCCATCTATCATGATATCCATTATATCCATGTCTCATGTTATCCCTTAGATGGAGTATCTAACCTCAAAATAAGATCTACACAGCATGATTTACCCCATGAAGGATCCATCACATGTGAAGCCTACTCTATTAATTTTTGTGAATCCATTAGCTATACATATCTAGTTGATACTGAACATCTCATAGAATAATGTAAAAGATGTTACATTCTAGTTCTATGCTATATCCCCCTCATTTAAACTCCTATAATATATAGAACACTCTATAGGTCACATCACCCTATCCAAATTAGCTAACTGTCCCTCTCTAACTAACTTCACTCTAACCTCTACAATCTTAATCTGATCTATGTCCCTCAACTATCTATAAAATTGTATAAGGGATATGTATTCTAGAAAATATCTCTAAATCATGGGTAGCCAATCATATATCCATGACATCCCCATCTATCCCATCCACAATACCATGTAACCTATCTACCTTAGCTTGTAATCACTTAATATCTACATTTTGATCTCCTCTACAATCAACTACACCTTATAATTTGGCTACCTCTTGGTGTAATCCACATATCTCTCTATCTTGATATTTAATATATTCTTGGATTCTATAAATAAGTTCATGCTCCTCTCTATATCTTGGAGCATGTGAAGATCTTGCAACATCCCCTCTCTTTGCCTATGTAACTTGTTCTTTTCTCATAGTAAATCATGTCCTATGTCCTCCTCACTCTTTAGATATATAAATGGAGTATCTCCTCCAACCCTTTGCTCTATATTAACATTTATTTCAACCCATTCCTTTGTAAAATCTTAATATCCTCTACATTCATGAATTACATAATATGAAGCTGACTAGCCTCCATAACATGTCCTTTACCTCATACTAATGGTCATGCACATCCTTTATCACCTATAATATCCATCATAATCTATGATCCTAAACTTGTACCTTGTGGATACCTACTTAAGATAGCCACTAATCTCTAACTTTATGTCTATAATGGTTCATATGGCATCATAAATCTCAATGGTCTCTATCAAGCCCACCAATCAGCATATCCATCAACCAATCCTACATCAATAAAACCTCTCTTATCCCTCCATATCATATTTTGGTAATGTGTCTAGTTATGGTCATCAATAGTCAGATCAATCATCATACCCCACTATCATCTCTCCCACATTAAACGAGGAAATATGTGTAGACTAGCTGGTATATGTTGCATCACACCAAACTATCTCATCACTTGTCAAGATGATATCTCTTTTTAATGTACACATGTCTCCTAATAATGTATCAAGGGGACATCATGTATTCAATATGAATCTTCTCATGAGGCCAATTCCATACAATCTCTTTATATGGTCTCTAAGTGATCTAGTCATCACCTAACTCATCAACCACCCTCTTGTAAAACTCTAAATCACCCAAATGTGGTCTATGTATCCCAATAATCACATGCCATTCATATGCCAAAGGCTCATCCTCATCTCATGTGCTCAGATGCCCAACTGACCTCTCAATCACAATGTGCTCCCAACACCAAACCTACAGTAATGTATAAGGCCCTATCTCTACCCAACTTGAATAAACAAAATGATGTAAATCATGGTATAAATTTGTTAAAATGCATGGAACCCATGGGAACCTCTCTCCCATCTACATCATATCCCCAACCGCATCTAGCAAGCCAATATGACATAGTTTCCCACTCTTATCAAGAAATAAAATGCCACTAACAATAACCATCAATACAATAGTTAGAGAATACATATCTAAATATATGAAATAGTCTACATTGATCCCAACTATAACAATAAAGATTAATCCATCACCAAAAATATATTATAAATTCACATTCTAAGGACCCTATCCCCAATAAATAAATCTACCTCATATCAGGATACCCAAAAGCTGATACACATCCTCAAGTGTCATGGTCATTTTCCTAGTCGACAAGTGAAATTTGCTCATCTCACTATGCCACCTCTTTGCTAGTATGATCAATAGAGATATATTAGTTTGAACCTCTAGTATCTACACAATGTAGGATAAACCACTTACCTCTAAAATTTTAAACTTGTACTTAATGAAGCTAGCCATGTGCATCAAAGCTATATATTTCAATTCCTACATCACCATCACTAGTAATACCTCCTTCAAATCAATAGCATTATCATTTTATTAGTTTTATATAATAATTAAAAAAATTCATTTTATTTTACCATTTAGATACTTAACCATAAAAAACAACAAATTAACTAAAAATTCATTCATTTAATACAAAATAGCTTCTAACTTGTGCAAAATTTCTTTTGACTTTAATAAAAGTTCTCTTAGCTTTTATAATTTTGATGCTAAAATTATATTAAAAAAAATTCCACTAACTTTGGTAAAATTTCTTCACACTATGATGATTTTTCTTCACACTCACTTTCATTCATTTGGGGCAATTTTTTTTTCCTTTTTAAATCATCAGCACTCTACTTCTACTATTCTTCATAACAATACTGCTTCATAATACTATTTCAAAGATGGGTAAATGTAGATACCTAAATTTAATTTTGTGTTGAAATTCACCTAAATCTATTAATAATTTGTTTTAAATAAATAAATCACATTTCCTCTCAAACTCAAATAATTGAATAATTCAACATATTGAATAAGTCAATTATGGATCCTTAAATCCCTATTTTAAATAATAAATCCATATTATCCACCTATTCAAAAATCTCTCTTTTTTCACTCTCATCCCAACTGAATCCACAAAGTTTTCCACCTCTTATGACTCATTCCCTAAGTTGGCAAGGATAATGACTTAGTCTTGTTGAGTCATCTTACCGAACCCACTCTTTTTTCAATCATTTTGAAAAGGTTTTCATCCTCATGAGTGAGGACTCATTAGCCACAATTGATTGTGTATATCATTGAGAAATCCTATATTATCCTTCACCAATGGATCATTATCCAACCATATATAAATAATCTTTCAAATCTCCATTTTCAAGCATCACATCACATAATTGCAATCACAATCAGGAAATAAGAGATCTTACACACAAGTGAATCAAAGTGAATCAAAGCCTTGATTTTATACCAAAATGTTGTTCATTCTCTCTTTACATTGGAGGAGTGAGCACCACATACTTGAAAGAGAAAATTAAATATATATCACACTGGAGAAATTTGATACATTCAAAGCATAGAGGTTGTGATTATTGTTTTCTTTGTTTGTTGCTCTAGCATAATTGAATTTTAGGTTAGATTATGATTAGTTTAATTTATTTACACATCTAAATTTAGTTCATACACCTCTTTCTTTGGAATTACTTGGGTTGTACATTCATACATAGGTAGAATAAAAAACAAAATAAAAATTTAATGGATGTTCTAGAAATTTTGCAAATGATTCTAGGAGGCCAAAATATAATAGATCTCCACTTTAGAAGAAACATATAGACATCAACAGACCAAAATCAGATTTCTATGAGTTGTTCACTTGTCTCAAGACATACATGGGTTGTACAACACACTCAAGAGTAATTTTTGCTTGCAGGATGAATATTTGATTGCTTGAAAATAATTGTTGGGTGCTTAAATCTGCCTTAGAGTGAATTACATTGATCCAAAAACCTTTAAATATAGTTAAAAAAATATTTGAACTAGCCTACCTACCTTTTATGGCCATACAAGGTTGAAATTGAATTAAATTTACTTAAACATGGATAATTATCCATAGGCAAAATAATATCAAAATGATCTCTAAGAATATTGATCTGAATGAATGCACTAATTCAATATGCTATGTGAGATGAGTATTGTACAAGACAATACTGAGCACACACATACACATAACTACAATAAATGAACAAGAGAAATGAGACACCAATGATCCATAAAATATTTCATTAAGAATATGAAAGGGAATAGGTACATAAATAGGTTGGAGGAGGAAAGATATAACCCATTCCATTTAATGTGGTATTAAAATTTCCAAATAACCAACATGACACTAAATCCCCTAAGCAAGTAATATGCAATCATGTAGCCAAAACCTGTAGGAAAAAAGGCATACACCAACAAATAATTTAACTCCATCTTCTAAATCAACATAAGTAACCATAGCTCTAAAAACATGTAAGATTTTTAAATGTATATATAATACAATAAATATATCTAAGTATGTGAATGAATTAGCAAAATATGACATAATACCTAGATCAATGAACATAATTAATTAATGTGGGAAAGCCTCCAAGAGGGAAAAAATCAAAAAGTGATTATTCATTTACTTGAGAAAATTTCAACCCAATACATAGCCTTATTCAGTCTCACTTCCTCTTAAGCATGCCTTCACAAAGCTCTTTAAATCACTCAAGTATGCTCTATTGTGTCAAGTGTAATTTAACAAAGGGGTAAATCCCTTTTTATGTTAGGGTGTGGAGGAGGTCTATTGTAACCAATAGGTCCAACCTCTCCCTAATAACATTTAAAACCAATGGTAATAAATAAATATGTTTTATTATTTTATTTACACGAGGTTTTCAACTTGTGTTAATAAACAATAGACTATTATTATTATTATTTAGTTAACCAAAATTAGCTAAGGGTCCACAAAATGAACCATTAAGTCATAAAATTTTCTAAGAATTAGGGCATTATTTTCAAGTAAAAATAAATATAAAATATGTTAGAAAATACTCCCAGGTATTTTGGGAGGAAAGAAATGATTATTCCAATAACAAACTTTAGATTAACATTGGCCATGTCCATTTACTGGGGCCCTCCATTTTATGTGTGAAAAATATTTGCTTGTATGACATTTTAACATGTTCTCTGTATGTGGCCCTTGGCCTTATTTTATGACATTGAGATAATGTATTTGATTTTGTGCTTGTGTGCTTCATGATCTTGATTAGTGGTGCAGAAACAAAAATTCAAAATGCAAGCTATGAGGGAAAATAATTAATTTTAAATAGAATTATATGAGAAATGTTGTCATTATGGGGGAATGTATATCCATTTATTCATTTCAATTATTAATAATTGTAATCAATATCTTGGTACAACAGTGTGATTTGAATTTGTGTGGGTGATGTACAATCGAGTATAGTGACACTCAATAAATTTGTATCACTTTTAATGATCCTAGCATGGTTATGATTTTTTGTATTAGTACTAATACTGCTACCTATGGATAATAATTGGGATAATTCACCTTTCCATCTCAATATTTTTTTTATTTATTTATATTTGGAACTTGATTACTCTCAAATTCAGTAATGTTTAAAATTTTCCAAGTGTTTTAGTAATGGGGCACAATTTTCCATTATCAATTTATAGGTTACATGGAAATGGGTTTCACCTACATATAGGAGTACTTATTACTTGTTCTATTTTCAAAATTTTAATTTTCAAGGTTAATATTTAACAAAAATTAAATACAAAATGACCACTTCATAAGATATTGAAGGGTTTGCTAAATTTATACTCCCTACATAATTGAAGTATCTTCTCAAAGAAAAAGTGTATTTTAAACACTCAAATTCATTACATTTTGATTTACTCTAGAAAATTAAATTATAGAATAAAACTAGCAGGGATTTTAGAGACATAAACATGGTCATATGTGCTTGATTATGATAATTACTAACACATTCCAAACCACATGAATTGCGCATAAATAACTGACCGTTATCTCCCATTCCTCTAAACCATTCATCTATAGGTGAACTCAACCTTTTATTATTGATTATCACTATAAAAACCTATCATTTTTAAATTATCAAATTATCTAAAATCACCTTTATAATGTACCCAATAGAGGAAAATTATCTCTAATATCCATGGATAAATCTCACTAGGTAGACAGAGGCATAATACACCCCTACCCAATTAAAGTGGTCATGTCCCATGCCAAATAATGACTAGTTTAAAAAATTTAAAACATCCATTTGGGTCTTGTTGTCACCAAATCTTACACCCTAGAAGATGTTTTTAAGGCTTATTCTAGATTTGGGAAACATGAGAACATTTCTAGGTATGTGGGTATTATATTAGAAATGAGCCTCTAGATTTTAAGGACTAGTTCCCTGAATGTATCTTAGAATGCTTTCACCTATGATAATCATTGTTTATGGGAAAAGAGTTAGAATTTGCATGAAATAAACCTATTCTAAAGGAAGTGATGCACCAAGAATGTCTCCCACATGACCATCATATTTATACCACACTAAAATAGAAAATATAGACTAGTCTCCAAGTTTTAATAGATCCTAACATGAGTATTTTGATATAGAGGAAAAATGTGAGAAATGATAAGAGTTAAATAAACTAGAGGGTATATTGCATTCTCAAAGGAAAATTTTACACTTGAAAAATATTTACACACTAAAATACACTCTATATGACATGTTATATTCAGAACTCTTACTCAAGCATGGAAGGATAAGGGAAAAAAGGATAGAGAGTTATCAATTCTCATCACCATACATCACTTTCAAACTTAGACAATCATTCAAACTAAGAAAAAAAACTTGTATTAATGTTCAAAAGCATAATATAACATCAATATAGTAGGGCTTCACTATACATGGTGTGTTACCCTTTTACAATAGCTCAAGAGATATACTTATAGAAGAAAAGGACCCAAGATAAAGGGGGCCCTTGGTGCTTAAAAGGGTAATCCAAAATTTCAAAACCATTTGAAAAGTAGTTGAAACTACCTCTACAGATATGCTTATTCAGACCATTTTATTGATATAGGTCAACTTAAGTGGTTGCATATTTACATCATTCTTCCCTTGATGCTCTTTGATGGTTTTAATGGTAGGATCAAGTGGTTAGAGATTTGTCCTAATGCTAAACCACCCATGAATAGTTTTTTGATGTGTACCAAAGTGGAAAGAAGGTTATTTTTCATGTATTTGGTCTTCGAGATGAAACCATTGGGGCCTATGTGTATGCTTCACCTAGATCATGTTTGATCTGATTTTAATACTCATGGGTCCACTAAAGATGGAAAATGAATATTAGACTATTGGTTTTCCTATAGTTGTTTATTACTATAGGATTTGAGGGTTTATAGATGCATGAACCCTTATATAGAATGGTGAACACGGTCACTAAATAATGCTACTTAAAAGATAAACCCTCTAGAGGTTCATGTTGATCTCTAGTGGTGTCTACATATGTTATTTGTATATGATTACATCATCTTGAACTTGCTATGGAATTTGAATGAGATTTAATGGCTTAAAAAAGACACTACAAAACATTGTTATTCATAGTCAAAAATAGCTTCTTGACCTTCATAAAAAATCTTGAGCTCACCTTTGTCCTTGAACTTAATTTTCATTGGTTGTCGACGCTCAACTTGGATCATTAACACTATGAATTGGTTCACTCTATTGTATTTACTAGGTTTGAATGAGTGTGAGCCCTCAAATCCACCTTTCAATTATTAATCTCATCCACACTTATGCCATGTGTCAAATAGACATTACTCCTCAAGATCCTACTATTAGTCTACTAGCTTACATGCTTGCATCACATGTTAATCTCTTGAGCTATCTGACTATTTGACTCACCTCACACTATTAAATTGAGATATATGATTGAGTTTAGATTGTTGATCTTACTGGGACACATTATTTGAAAGCTAATGGCTAGTCTATGATCTTAAAATTGATAGTCTATAAGACATATTTTGATATTCACATGACTGTCATTCATCATTCCATGATTGATATCCCACAGAACACCAAATTTAAACATAGGTAGATTTTTTCTTGAGCTTTAACTTGATGTTTGCATGAATGTCTTATGTTTTTTGATCAACTTTGAAATCTTGGATCTTGAAGCAAAAAAAACATGGAGGTCTTAAATTTTTAAGATATGTTCTTGCCAAAAATGAAAAATTGATTTGATGTGATGGTTTTGGGAGATTCTCAAGTGAATATATTAAGTGGTCAAGTTGACTGGTCCATAATTGATTTTATGTGATGTCCTACGATGGTTGAGCTCAAACAATTAAGTATGGGAAAACTAGCATAAATTTTTGGGAGTTCAAATTCACCTATGCATAACTCCATTTTATTTTGGTAGAAGAACTCAAACCTGGTTTATAGAAACTTGGGACCAAGGTGAAAAAATGCATGTGGTCACCTTCCTTTACAACTACTGCACATATGATATCTAGCCCCAACAAACTACCCACTTGCACTTTTTACCACTAGACCCAAAATAACTAGGTTAATATAATGAAGAACTAGATGAATACCATGTTTTTTTAAATTTATTATAAGCATTCTTAACATCCCATATGGTCTCTACAACACTCTCTATCTACTCATCCATTAGTAACCTAGTCTATGCCTACTGTATTGATTACCATGTAGACCTACAACCTACATATATGACTCTAAAATGGTCCCTTAGACACCAAATTAAACAAGGACCAAATGACACTATGATTAAAATATAATGGCATAGGAAGTGACATTAAATAATATGCAACACATTCTATGACATTATAAGAGACCCCTATATAAGATTTTGACTATAGGGGGTTGACCTATTTTGGCTTGTGAGGAAAAATAGTTAACATTCTTGGTGATTTCTCGAGGGTTACATGCCTTTCTATGAAAAAGGAACCTAAAAGAGCTACCTACTACTATTTATTGGTATATGGGGTCAAAATTATATAGGTTGGACATATAAACTACTTTAAATAACACACCAAATAATAGAAACAAATACGAATAAAATAGAAAACAAGGAACTAAGTAAAACACACATGTGATTGAGAACACCTATTGGAACATAACACAATAAAAAATGAAACACAAACATATCATAATATTTACAAGATAGACCTTCAACTTTCAATAGGAAGGATTTAAGTGTATCTCAATCACAGGGATAGGTAGTGCTTCTCCTTTTATCTTTGCTAACTAAAATGAATTGCTTTGCTTGAACTTGGTGATGACATATGGTACACTCTATAGGGAATCAAACTTAGTATTATTTCTAATCTTTGCTCCATCTTCTTCCTATTTCAAGACTATGTCACCTTCTTGAAATGATCTTGGAGTTGCCTTCTTGTTAAAAGACCTTTGCATCAGTACCTAGTGATGCTCCATGTCTTGATGAGCCTTACCTCTAGTATCTTATATATATATTAATTATATCAATATCACCTCTATGGAAGTGTTCTAAAGTAACTCTAGTTTTTGTGATAATTCTAAGGCCAATAAATCTTGAGATATAGACAACCTAGATTCCCTTTTATAGACAAGCACAAGAGGAAAATTACCTATTGACCTCTTAGAAGTTATCCTATCATCCCATAAGGTAATCTTAAATTTAGTGTGCCAATATCTTTGATTATACTCCAAGTTTTTCTTAATGATTATCACTAGGTTCTTGTTGGTAGATTCAACTAACCTATTACCTCAAGGGTAATAGTTGGATGAAGTACTTAAAAATATGCCATTATTACTTGCCTAATCATCTATTTTAGCATCCATAAAAGCAAGATCATTATCTAAAATGATATTAGAAGGGGAATTAAACCTTTTTATGCGATGAATATTCAATTCATCATTTAATAATATCAATCTAGGGCTAGTGTCCAAGGTTGTATATAATAAGAGAAAGAGATTTATAGTAATCGATCTCTTCTACCACTCTCCACATTTACAAGAATTAAAAATCACACTTACAATAATTAAAAATCACACTTTTAACAAATTAAATCACACCACACTTTGAAAAAAATTAAATCACACTTGAAAAAATAGAAAAGCACACTTGCATAAATTAAATCACACTTACAAGAAAGTAAATTGCTAAATTAAAAATAAAGGATAAACACAAAAAATACCTACAGGTTCACAACAAACTTCACAAAATATAAATGTTTAAATGAAAAATAAATAATAAAAATTTAAAATCATAATTACATAATAATGAAATAAATAAAAATACATTTATCCATCTTCCTTGGAATGATTGGCCAACTCATTCCTTGAAAGAGGATTTTAATCAAAAGACTGGATTTATGACACAAAGCTTCAGAATATATGATTGATAACCAATATTTATTAAAATATTGTGTAAGGTTTAATTTATAATCTCATGCTTCTATCCAACTTCTTATTCAAGAATAGTAATCCTATATCCTCTCTACCTAATATGGAGAACAACATAACAACTTAGATATTCTAGTTTATCTCGATCTTCTACAAAATATGGAGAGAGACAAAATTATCTATTTATAACATAAGCTCAATCTTCATGAAATATAAAGAAAATTATTTATGAAATAAAATTATACAAATCTAAATTTAGCTACAATCTTGAACTAGTTCATAGATAGACCTGCACAATTCATAGATATGCCTGCATAGTTTGTAGATATACCTACAAAGTCTATGGATTTTCAAACCTATAGAGAATGTAGATTTTAGAGCCTACAGAGTCCATATATTTTAGACGTATAGAGTTCATATATTTTAGAACCTATAGATTCCATAGATTTCAAACATATAGAGTCCATAGATTTTAGAACTTGTAGATTCCATAGATTTTAGACCTGTAGAGTCTATAGATTTCAGACCTACAAAGTCCATAGATTTTAGAACCTATAGAGTCCATAGATTTTATTCAAGTTACATTATTTGAAATATTGATGACTATGATGGCTCCCTTGATGTTTGATTCTTTGAATTGGTCTTTAATCAATGAACTACTTGAATGTAGAGCTATTGGCTGAGTCTGTAAATATGATTTTAGTGAGTCCATAAATATGCTTATAGCTCACTTCAAATATGATATTTGGTTGGGTCTTCATGCTCAAGTCTAATATAGATTATTATGGGCTGCATATACATACATTAACAATTTTTTTCAAAAATTTAGTAACAAGAATCAATAAACAAGAAAAAAATGATTTATAAAGAAATAACTAAGATATAGTTCTCTATTTCATTCTAAATAAACCATAAGTTCAAAAACTACACATATATCCACTTCTTATGCAAGGAAAAAAGATATTATTTCATGGATATAATAAGACATTTTATGGTCTCATCATCTCTTCTACACATAACCTCATGCATGTCTTCATGCACGCCATTATTTTATCATAAAATTCTTTAGGATACAAATGCATGATTTAGATGTTCTCATTTCTTAATAGGCTTTCTAGATTTGACTTTGCATGAGTAAAATGATTTTTATCTTATAGAATCCTCTTGTATTTCATAGGCAAAAGTTTTCAATCAATGTCATCAATAAAATACATTTATCAAGGATAGGTTCTTGTGTGGAAATTTTCCTTCCATCCTTGATTTCTCTTTGACATAGGTTATTTTGTGAATTTCTCATGTTTCCCTATTCTTTTTTTTAATGAGGTGAGATTAGGTTCTTATGTTAAGAATTTATTGTTGTTCCTAAAAAACTCTATTTTGATCACAAAATAATTATCAGCATAAAATAAATTTTGATGCTTGAAATCTTTGAATAATTTTGAAAATTATATACTATTATCAAAGTTATTAACTTGATTTTACTAAGCCTCATTCTTAATTTATTGCTGAGACTATTTTATTTCTCCTTCTCTCCCACACCTAATCCCATGCATGTCCTCATGCATATGAATTTAAATATGTATAAAGTGTGGGGATATTTGATTTTTTTCTTTTTAAAAAAAATGGATCTTTATGTAATAAAAAGACTTACAAATAAATTTAAAAATGAAATAAAAGAAACTAGATAACTTGGCACAACTTTAGTTTACCTCATCTTTCTTGATGTCAACCCCATGGAACATATTGGAAAATATGTTTGAAAAATGGAAGCCCAAGCAATGATGAAAATGAGAGCATAAAAATTTAGAAACCAAGTATTTATTGCTAGTGGGAAAAGCAGCCATTACTAATTTTCAAATTTTCTGAATTTTTTTTGCCCTTGACTAGCTAATGAAATTGGTTTTCTAATCAAGGCTCATTTTTTCAGTACTTGGTCCACTAGCAAGTTGGTTTCCAAACTAAGACTGCCAACAACACCCAAGGGTTTTCATATTCATTTTATTTATTTATTTAATTTTCTAAAAATCAATGACATGGAAAATGTTAGCCATAGACTTTATGCATCTTCATAATGCTCGCAAATATAACATGAAATTTTTTATGTTGACATTCCCTAGCATTATTCTATGGAGTTATAACCAATACGTGATGATATAAAATTAATTATTTTAATGCATGTTGTTGTCAAAGGTAATTTAGGATAATGTCCCAACTACTTGTTGAAGTCAAAAAATTTCATCTTCAGATTGACTCTTTGTAATGAAAGTATATTGTAAAAAAATAGAAATGAACAAGACCTTTCCAACCAAGAATAATATCATAAATGTTAAATAAATATAAATTCCAATAATATACCATTAACATGAATCATTTAAATATACATGGAAGAATGTAGTTCAACCAATGTAAGAATGATTGGTGGTTCAGAAATTCTAATATATTTTTACTATAGAAACAAGAACTCTCTCAGATATGTTCTATTATTATGATTGGTGGATATGAGTTTTAATAATGGATGGAATGTAATAAATATAAATGTCATCAATTTTTTTTATTTATAGGCTAAATAGGAAGTTTAAGTGGGATATCCATAGGGATAATGACATATCTTTAAAAATATTTAGCTAAAACTAGCTATTAATTTTATAAAAATCTAGCATACCTTAAATGATAATGCATGAATGGAGTAAATATATAATGAAATATTATTTATATGCATAGTAGCTAATAGATAATTGATATGAAAATACTAAATTTAAAATAAAATAGAGTACAAGAAAACATACCTAAATATTCTTCATATATAAGATTGTATTATAGGCTATCCTTGTTACTTCTATATTAGATCAAGGTCTTTGTTATAATGTTAATTTTTATACCTTGGTCTTATCCTTGTTATTTATATTAACATTTTCATTCATATCAAAATTAAACCATCCAATATTTATAGTACATTCCTATTTATTGACCACTATTTTTTAGGCTTCAAATAAAACCTTCAGTCTTGTCCTTGCAGCCACAAATTCTCTATGTTTGTTTTCATATGAAATTATTAAAATCTATCCAAAGAATTATTATCATAAAATATAAATAATTCACTTTTATTATTCTTTTCAAATCTATTGACCATCATAAAATCTATTTTAGCTTCATGCATGTCGATTTATTTGCATGAAATGCTTAATTTGTGTGTTGACCCACATGCATGGCAATTTATTTGTATGAAATGCTACATACATGGATATTTATTTTCATGTAATCTAAATTTATGCAAGTAAATTCATGCATGCTATATTTCCATCTATATTTATGCATGCAATCTAAATTTATGTAACTAACTTTATGCACGTTATTTTTCCACTTAAATTTATGCATGCAATCTAAATTTATGCATGCTTTTTTTATACCTATATTTATGCATGAAATGTAAATTTATGCAACTAACTTCATGCATAATATATTTACACCTATGCATGCAATCTAAATTTATGCAATTAACTTTATGCATGCTATTTTTTCTCCTAGATTTATGCATGCAATATAAATTTATGCTACTAACTTCATTTATGCTATCTTTCCACCTAGATTTATGAATATAATATAAATTTATGAAACTAAATTCATGCATGCATGATCTATCATATCCTTGTTAGAATAGAATGAGATCAACTTAATTGAGTGTTTTATATTATTTTGTTATAAAAATAAAATCACAGGTAATATTTTTAAAGTCAACTGACCTAAAAATTGTGTGATCCTTTGTTAACAGTTTTAGAAAAAGCGCAACTATATTTTATCCTTCATATAGTCAATCTCAATTATTTTTCTCAATCAGATAGATTAATGCTTCAATAGACATATTGGACATAGGGGCATAAATTCTAGATTCCTCTTTTTGAATAACTATAGAAATTCAGCCCAATTTTCTCCATCGTCTATGCTATTTTAGATCATCATTTTATTTTTCCAATCTACATCAACACTTAAATCTTTTCATCTGGTTTTAGTATGGCATTGGAGGTTTTTTGTATGAAATTAAATTTTTTAAAGCTAATTGGAAAAAAATAAATTCTATTCTATGTTGCAAGAAAATAAAATTTAATCTATTTTGCAAGAAAATAAATTCTAATCTATGTTGCAAGAAAATAAATTCTATAAAAATCATTAACCAAGTATATCTTGTCACAAAATTTGTGAAGAGACATTACCTCTCACTAGGAACCTGTTTATCCACTACCACTAGACAATTCTCTTAACAAATTCTAAATCTCCTAATAATACCATGTCCCCTGGAAATGATGCCAAAAATGATGAGTCATCAATTCATAATTTAATAATGTTAATCTAGAGATGTTGTCCAAGGTTATATGCAATAGGAGAAAGAGATCTCTAGCAACTAGTCTCTTTTACCACACTCCACACTTGCAAGAATTGAAAAGCACACTTGCAAGAATTGAGAAACACACTTACAGAAAAGTAAATCACACCACACATTGCAAAAAGTAAATCACACTTTTAGAAATGGAAAAAAGACACTTAAAAAAATTAAATCACACTTGTAAGAAAGTAAATTGCTAGATTAAAAATAAAGGATAAACATAGAAAACACCTACATGTTCACAACAAACTTTACAAAAAAATAAATGTTTACATGAAAAATAAATAATAATAATTGAAAAGCATAATTACATAATAAATAAATGAATATAAAGTACTAGTAGATAGATTATCTTGATTCATTGGTAACAAAGTGGTTTAAATTTTAATTATTATTATTGTTGATACAAGACATTATGGGATTTTTTTATTTGATGGTATTTACCAATAATTCTTTGATGGAACAATAATCCATGGGACAAGAAAAGGGTTGAAAATTTATATTTTCATAAATTACTCTTACAAATAAATAATGGTTAAGAGAGTTGTAAAGTGTAGATAAATATATGTTCAACATATATTTGAGTATAGTTTCTTTTATTGAGCATTATTCCTATTGTTGAGGTTTGGCATTGATGTTGTCATTGATTTAAAAGTTTCTTGATAAATGTGTTTATGATTTCATTTAAGAAATAAATTTATCCATCTTCCTTGGAATGAGTGGCTCATACATTCCTTGAAAGATGATTTTAATCAGAAGACTAGATGTATGTCACAAAGCTTCAGAATGTATTATTGATAACCAAGATTGATTACAATGCTGTGGGATGTTGCATTTATAATATGATGCTTCCAACCAACTCCTTATTTAGGAATAAAAATCCTAGATGCTCTCCACCTAATATGGAAAATAATATAACAACCTAGATATTCTATCTTATCTCAATCTTCCACATAATATGGAGAGAGACGTTATTATCTATTTACAACATAAATTCAATATTCATACAATATGAAGATAATTATTTATGGAATATAATTATACAAATCTAAATTTAGATACAAATATGGAAAATAATATAACAACCTAGATATTCTATCTTATCTCAATCTTCCACATAATATGGAGAGATACGTTATTATCTATTTACAACATAAATTCAATATTCATACAATATGAAGATAATTATTTATGGAATATAATTATACAAATCTAAATTTAGATACAATCTTGAATTAGACTATAGATAGACCTACACAATCCATAGATATGCTTGCATAGTCTGTAGATATACCTATAAAGTCTATAGATTTTAGAACCTATAAAGTTAGTATATTTCAAAACCTGCAAAGTCCATATATTTTAGACTTATAGATTTCATAGATTTCAGAACCTATAGAGTCTATAGATTTTAGACCTGCAAAGTCCATAGATTTTATAACTTGTAGATTTCATATATTTTAGACTTGTAAAGTTTATAGATCTTAGACCTGTAGAGTCCATAGATTTCAAAACCTACAAAGTCCATATATTTTCTTCAATTTGCATTCTTCAAACTGTTGATGACTATGATGGCTCTCTTGATGTTTGATGCTTCGAATTGGTCTTCAATCAATAAACTACATGAATGTAGAGCTACTAGCTGAGTCTATAGATATGAATTGAGTGAGTCCATAGATATTCTTTTAGCTCACTTCAAAGATGATATTTAGTTGTGTCTTCATGCTCAAGTCTAATATAGATTATTATGGGTTGCATATACACACATTAACATTTTTTTTCAAATATTTAGTAACAAGAATCAACAAACAAGAAGATAATGACTTATAAATAAATAACTAGGATATAGTTCTCTATTTCATTCTAAATAAATCATAAGTTTAAAAACTACACTTAGATCCACTTCTTATGCAAGGAAAAAAGATGTTATTTCATAGATATAATGAGTCATTTTATGATATTATCACTATGATGCTCTCATATAAGTCTAATATGGCACTCTCATTAACCACCTTTAATGCTACTAACTCAACCCATCTAGTAAAATAGTCAGTTTCTATGAATATCCATTTGTCACCAACACTTTATGGAGGGTTTATCATGCCAATGAAGTCAAGACCCCATTGCATGAAAGGTTGGTCCACTTAGATAGGCTTCAGAGGAAGAGCTACAAGATTTTACTTTCCTATAAAGAAGACACATGTCCACACTTTCTCACCCAAGCATGACAATCCTTGAAGAGGCCAGGCCAATAATATCCAACCCTCATGATCTTGTCAACTATGGTCCTTGGAGAGTAATGACCTCTTACTATCTCAACATGGAAATTCTTGAGCAACCCTCCATATTGGTCATTTTTAATACATCTCAATAACACACCATTGATGTCTCTCCTAAACAACATGCCATCCAAATAAAAAGATATAGATTGTAATCTAAAAGACCTCCTTTATGATCTATTCATATTAATGAAGTACTCACTATTTTGGAGAAACCTGATCATGTCTCATTTCAAATTCTCTAGAGGCAAAAGACTAGCTAGTTAGGGATACTCATGGTTGACTAGATCTTCCTATTTTGATTCATGAAAATCTGAAACTATATGCTCATAGAGGACTTTACCCCTTTCCAATTTTGTCACTTTTATATAAACATAATACTATATCAATTTAGTAATCCACCTTGCCCTTTTTTCATTGAGATCCTTGCTCAAAGTAAATTCATTGGTGCTAGGGTGAGAGACCATGACATGAATCTTGCTATTTAACAACATATGTATAAATTTCCATCCAAAAAAAAGGGTATAGATTGTAATATAAAATAAATCCTTTATTATCTATTCATATTATTGAGGTAGTCACTATTTTGGAGAAATGTGATCATGTCTCATGTCCAATTCTTTGGATACAAAAGACTAGCTAGTTAGGGATACTCATGGTTGACAAGAGCTTCCTCTTTTGATTCATGAAGATCTAAAGCTAGATGCTCATACAATACTTTATCCCTTTCCAGTTTTGTCATTTTGATATCAACATAATACTCAATCAATTTAGTAATCCACCCTACCCTCTTTTCATTGAGATCCCTGCTCAAAATAGATTCCTTGGTACTAGGGTGAGAGACCATGACATGAATCTTGTTATTTAACAACATATGTCTAACTTTATTTAGTTCTCTTATAATAGAAAGGACCTATTTCTCTAGAAAGGTATATTAGGAGTCATATTCTCCTAAACCTTGACTGAAGAATCTAATTAGCTACTCCATGCCCTCATTATTCTTCTAGATTAGCATGGATGAGATAGTATCAATGTTAGAAAATGAATACAACATGAATTATTTAGTGAAATCAAGATTCATAAGGGTAGGAGAATTTGAAATTGCTTTTTTATGGCTTCAAAACTAATCTTACCTTCTTTGGTCCAAGAGAATGCCTAATTCTTCTTGAGCATAGCTATGATAGGTTTTACTAAAGATGTAAAACCATGTATGAATCTTCTTACAAAATTTATTTTTCCCAAAAACTGTGAATACCTTTCTTATGAAATGGAAATGATAAATCTAAGATATCCTCTATTTTCTTAGGATTGATAGTCAGACCATTATTGGAAATAACATGTCCCAAGAGATTACCTTCATGAATAAAAAATATGCACTTAGTTGGGTTAAAGGATACCCCATATTATCTGCATCTTTCAAAAACTTGCCTTAAGTGTTACATGTGTTCATCTACATCCTTACAAAATAATTTTATCATCTAGATATACTAGTACCAACTCATTGACTAAAACTTTAAAGGCCACATCGATTGCTCTCTAAAAAGTGCTACTGGCATTGGATAAACCAAAAGGCATTTTACTATAAGCAAAGGTTCCCTATTTGGTGGTGAAGGATATTTTTAACTAATCATCTTAATTGACTAGAATTTGATTATAACCTAAATATCCTTCTAGTATAAACAAATGTTGAGAACCTAAAATGATCTATCGAATTTGCTCTATCTAGGGTAGAGGATAGTGATTTTTGAGTGACACTTGATTAAGATCTCTAAATTCTACATAAATCCTTATCTACCCATTATTATTTATAATAGGAATAAGGTTATCCACCCACATTGAATACTTCATGGTAAATATTATCCTAGATTTAAGGATCTTGGTGAGCTCCATCCTCACGAGTTGTTAAAACTTAGGGTTGATGGGTCTTTGATTTTGTCTAACTGGTTTAACTCCTAATTACAAATAAATAGTATGGTGTGCTAGGCTAGGATAAAATACCTGAAGGTCCTTATATTCCCAATAAAATATATCATGAAACTCTCTACATATTTCAATGAATGCTTGCTTTTCTAATGTAGAACATACCTTGCCTAGTTTGAGGAGTTTGTCTTTGAAGATCAGGACCCTTTCATAATTATCCTCCTTTGTAGATACAATAAATTTCTCTTTCCTCTTATGATAATGATTATTAAATATAATTTCTAAGGTCACCAAACCATTATGCATATTATTAGTCTTTATTTGC
The DNA here is from genome assembly GCA_037957365.1 of Torreya grandis. NCBI lineage: Eukaryota > Viridiplantae > Streptophyta > Pinopsida > Cupressales > Taxaceae > Torreya > Torreya grandis. The sequence goes on along the minus strand of JARHVA010003273.1, from coordinate 1,406,577 downwards.
ACAATCTAATCACCCAACTATTCTTAGAGTCTCCCTTGATTTCTTGAAGAAAACTCTTTTTGCAAGAAGCATGCAATATGTTTATCTCTATCAAAAAATTTCCATGAGACTTCATTATTAGGTACAAAATGTCTAATAATGATCTTAATATGAGACTAATTTCCTTCCTCTTTTATGGTAATTGGAGTGCCATATTGGGCTCCCATGATATCTAGTCTATTAGCATGACTATTTTACTCCTTTGGGACCAACTGAATGTTGAATGTATTGAAGTATTAAAGTGGGTCCCATACCTAATACCTATATAAATTAATTAAAGGGTTCTTGGTAGAAACCACCTTCCTCACTTATTACATAACCAACTCGTTGTCTCCATATTCTTGTAAGTTCTTGACCCTTTTTGTCCTTGCCCATTGAAGGTTATGAATCAAACCTTCATACTTAGCCACATTACAAGTGAAACTAAAATGAAATTTATATGAAGCATAATATTTTTGGGTGGATGGACATACTAACATAACACCATCCCTTTGACAAATTTTACTTCTTTAACCATAAAAAAATGAATTCCATAGTTCATCATCTTTACCCTCTTCCTTGGTGAGTAGAGGTATATGTATTCCTTATTCATGTATACAATATGTACCTAGATCAATTTCCTCCATGAGAGTATAGGGATATTTCTCATCATCATTAGTACCATATTCATCAAGAAAAAAATATGCAATTCCCTCAAGAATACAAGAAGTGTCATCATTTGGAATAGAATCCTTTTTTTCATGAATAACATAGTTTAAATTAGAACTTGTCTCGATGTAAGGTTCGAAATGAAACCTTGAAAGAGGTTACATATTAATTAACACCTTTGTACCATACCTTGTCCTAAAGGAAAATAAATACTAATAAACTAAAATATATCCACCAATCTTGGTAGTAAAGTCCCTTGACAGGCATATTATAAAGTGGGCTGAGAGATCAACGACAACTATGTCTTACAAGATAGGAAAGTTGGGATAGTCATGTAGGAAAACCTTCAAGTTTTTGATTAGTCCTATGGTTTTGGTAGGCGTACCATCTAGATGGATAAATCCTTTATTTTGAGGTTTATACTTCAAACCTAGTTTGTTAGCCACTACTTTGGGCATGATTGAAGTTGAAGCTCCACTATCCACTATAAAATTACGGACCAACTTGTCACCTACTATGAGAGTGAGATATAATGGTGAAGGCTTATTAACCATAGTAGATGGTCCCATAATGGTAATATGACAATTTTAAAGAGAAAAAAATTGATTTGAGGATGAAGGACTAATAGGAATAATGGATAATTTCTTTTGTAATAATTTTTTTTGTCTAGGAATATGAAGGATATCCCACAAGGAGATAAATGATTTATCACTCTTCAAGGAATTTAATATGTTTAGAGCATTATTAATCAAATTTTATTGTGTCCATAAAGGTAAATAATTTATTGAAACCTTAGGAATGGAGCTTCTACCATTTCATAAAGCCCTCTTCTTGGCCCTTGTATTTCCCACAATAGAGGCTCCTTGGTTTAGAAAAAAAGTCTCTTCAACTGTAAAGTTGATGAAGATATCTCTTTGAGTTTGTAAACCCAAGTTATCTTGAATCATCACCTCCTATTAAATTTATAGGAGGTGAGTAACTACCCCTTAAACACTATAGATTACTCTCCATTTTGATTTGAATCCATGGATTAGTCTTGCTACTAATCTTTTCCCTACACCAAATTGATATGAACTGGTACCATCTCCTTTGCATTGGTGGTAGAGCTAGGATTGTGTGTATTAGTAGGCCTATTGGGATTAGGATGTCATTGGCCTCTCCTTATTTTATATTTTTGTTGATATGGGTAAGGGTTTTGATAAACACCTTGTTACATATTATCTTATCTAAGCAAAGCTCTCAGCCTTTGGATTTTTACATCTTTGTCCATCACATTATTTTTTGCTTTCTTAGGAGCCACCTTAGTTTTGGTATTAGCATTAGGAACTTGGGATATATATGAAGCATCAATAAAATAATGATAAAATGGAGGTATAAACACTTTATGTGACAATATTATCTTATATGAGACTATTATAAACTTTAATAACAAGCTCATTTGCTTCAAAGAGGGTGGAACCAACCATAGATTGAAGCATGACAACAATTTTAGTGTGAATGGATTTTAATTAAGGAATATAAAGATATCAGGTGGTCTCATGAGAGGAGACAACCTATAAAAAGTGTTTTAAAACCTTTCATTGAAATCATACATCATTTCTTTAGGTCCCCTCTTTATCATTTTGAGCTGATGTATGAGAGAAGCATGGTCACTTTCATTCCCAAATCTAGAAGTCAACAATACTCCAAACTCATACCATGTTGAGATACATCCAACTTCTAGATTCCTATAATAATAAGCCTTCTCTGCAAAGGACATGGTAAGGGTCCTAATGGAAATGTTCTCAAGAATAATATTGTGGAAGCTACAAAAGTTAGAGACATCTCTAATGTGCTCATTAGGTGTGATATGACTCTCACCATTGAATGTGGGAATACCTTTTGTGGCATTGGGAGGGATGAAATCATATGCATGAAGTTAAATGGGGTTATCAATACTGAAGGTAGGCAAAGCACAAGGTCTATCCATGTCTTCTTCTTTAATATTTTCAACTTCTTCACCCTCTTCCTCTTTTTTCTCTCTAGCAAAATGTATTCATTCTTGAAAGGGAAGATTAGGCTATGGATACTAAATTGCAAGAGGGATTTTAGGCTGAATGGGTGGATTAATAAGATGAGATGGTATATAATAGGATGACCTAGTGAGTACCATGAATTATAGGGGAAATTTTATAGAAAAATAATGGTCTAAAACTAGATTTACTTTGAGGAGTCCCCAAATACTGGGTAGCACACCAATTTATACCTCATGTTTGTCAAGACTAACATTCACCTTGACAAGTTGTATTGAAGATAATGGGTCCCACCTATCATGATATAAATATTTTCACCTAATATTTTACCCTAGAAGAGGTTGTTTAGGCTTCTTCTATATTTAGGAAGCATGATAATATTTATAGGTATGTGGGTATACCTATATCAAAAATGAGCCTCTAGATTTTAAGGGCTAGTTCCTTGAATTTATCTTGAAATTATTTCACCCATGATAATGATTGTTTATGGTAAAAGAGTTAGAATCTATATTAAACAAACCTAATCCAAAGGAGGGGATGCACTAATAATGTATCCCACATGGCCATCATATTTATATCACACTAAAATAGAAAATATAGACTAGTCTACATTTTAATAGATCCTAACTTGAGTATTTTGATATAGAGGTAAAATGTGAGTAAAGACATAAGGTAAACTAATTAGAGGGTATATTTCACACTCAAAGGATAATTATACACTTAAAAAATATTAACACACTAGAATACACTCTATATGACCTATTAGATTAAGAACTCTTGCTTATACATGGAAGGATAAGGGAAGGAAGGATATATATTTATCACTTCTCATCACCATACATCACTTGAAAACTTAGAAAATTATTCAAACTTAGAAAATAAACTTGTATTAATGTTCAAAAGTAGAATATAACATAAATCCATTAGGTATTTTCCATACATGGTGCGGTACCCTTTTACAATAGCTCAATAGATATACTTATAAAAGAAAAGGCCCCAAGATAAAGGGGTGCCTTAACACTTAAAAGGGGAATCAAACAATTTGTTTTATTTTTTTCAAAATATTGGAGTTATATTCTTAAATAATAAAGGTCTAAGTAATGTAAACTAGTAAATAAAAATGCAAGAACTAACATACTAATTTGTGTAAACAGAATGTACTTTTGCCTTTTCTAAATATAGTAGGAAATGAGAGAGATTAGAACTTAGCATATTTTAGCTAATCTAAATTGAGACACGGTCTAATATTGGAGGAGCAAGACTAAGAAATAGCTAGAAATATATCCTTGGACTTCATTTCTAGGTTGGGTAGGAGCACAAAAAATAGTACATCTTGATGTCTAATGTTGTAGTCCTATTTTGGCATTGTTATCTTTAGGCTAAAAGATTTTTGGGTTTTATTCAAAATGCCTGTGTTACCTTGTTACTAAAATGTTAGGTTATAAGACCTTGTAGATCTTGTTGTGTGCCTATTTTAATATTAAAAATCATTAGGATCTCCTGGTACATGAACTTGAATGTAAACTTGGGAAAGAGAGAGAAGGGGTTAGTGTGTAAAGGATACATAAGATGCACTGCACACCCCATATGTTGGCATGTTGCCTACATACCAATACTATGAAGAGGGATCAAGCTAATGTAGTTCTCCCATTGAAGTGATTGGTGTAATTTATGTATTATCAATGCAACTAGAATGTGAAATTGGATGTGCTTTAACTAGCTAAAGACTAGTGCATTGACTTGAGTAGGCTTTGAATAATATTGGAAGGTTGTATGCAAAGAATGGAGAGCAGTGCTTGAGCATATTTGCTTTTATTCTTATGTCTCTCTTGTAAATGATTACCAACCCATATAAATGGACATTAAATAGAATTTTATAGGGAAACTAAAGATCATGGGTTAAATGAATTCACATGAGGCCAATAGGGAAAAAGATAAGGATTCAAGAAAATCTGACCATTTGAGACAAAGATGAGCTTAGACAATAGCACCAAAAAAAGGAAACCTTAAATTTTTATGCTCCTATCTTATTTGGGTACTATATCCTAAGGGGATGAGACTCACGGGGATAATCTAGGCTTGAGAGGGCTACCTAGGTTTTAAAAAGATAAGTGGAAGAAGTTATGGATGACTAGGAATTAGTGAAAAAAGTAGCCTAGAAGGGTTGTGTGAGAATAAAATAGGACCTATGGATTAGGTGCCTTAGTCATACTAAAGTCATACAATTTCACATTTTACATGACTAAATATCTCCCCCATTTATTCCAGTGATGCAACAAAGTGAAATACTAGGATAAAGGAAAATAAGAAGCATAACTAAACTTACCTATAAGGGTGAAGCTCATTAAATTATGTGATGCTAGATGTGCATAGAGAGAGCACACTATGAATTTTAAATCTACAATGAAAATATAAAGTAGATCAGTTCTTACTAGATACATTATATCTAAAATAAGAATGTACAAGAGCTAAGTAAGAGGAAGAAAAAGGAATTAATACACCTCACTAGGTATGTGAATCAATACAAAACTTGTTATGAGGTTATAATGTGTTGGATGATGATGATTATGTGTTGAATTAAGATTAATTTCATGAATAGAGTTGAGTGATCAATTCAATAGAAAGTGACTCAAGAATTCAAAGGCTGGCCCTTTGGCTCCATCATCAGAAACTATGTGAAGCTAATGAATCATGCATTTGTTGATTGATGTCTAGATTGTGTGTCTAATCCCTCTGAATAGGTGGCTCAAGAATACAAAGGGTAGTTAGACCTTTGGCTTCACTGTTGCCCCATGAATTGAAGCTATGAAGTGATATCAATATAAAATATAATTCATAAGAGATGGCTCTTAGAGCCCATAAATGTGCCATAAATATGACAATATGGTGTGGATAGCCTGAATGTGTGCTAGAAACTGAAGAAAAATGCTTGTGTGAAAGCTAACTTGGGAACATAGGTAATAAAAAAGTTAAATTATATGAAAGTTTAATCAAATGTGATGCTAACCACTTGTAGATGGAATAAGGCATGTAACTACTGAGAATGCCTAGGTATAAAATTGAACTCAAAAAGCAAAGAAGATCAATGTGCCATACACATTTCCCATAATCACTAATGTATAGAATATGGATTTTGATCTGTAGTTATGTTATTTGCCTAATTTAAACTCAAAGTGAGAAATATCATATTGTGTATGATAACCCATTTTATCTAAGAGAACTGTACTAAAACTATTGAATCTACCTGATCTAGAAGTGCAAAAAATTGTCCTTGAACTAATTTTTTTGCTTGTTTCTAGAAACCCTAAGTGTTTTCCTTCTTAGATAGGATCACCAAAATGTGGACACCCCTATGTTTGGTGCTATTATCCATTTTTAGTGTTATTATTTTGCGTGAAAACTGACTACTAATTTGAAATTGTCACTAATTTTTTGCTCTAGTTTGACCAGTTTGACCTCTAGATTTTATACTAAGTATTCTAAATGATACTATTTTGACTATTAAGAGGTTTGATCTCTATGAAAAATTCCTATTTGATGCCCCCTCTTCTGAGGGTAGGATTGATGAACCTATAATGACTTCCCTTCGAAGAAAAGAGTCTTGCAAGTGTGCTAAGCTATATAGATGTAAGATATAACATTGAATATTTGACAAGATATTTCAAGATATAGAAATATTTGAATTAATAGATTGTTAGATTAAAAAGGGTATGCCTAGATAGATATATTAATGTAAGAGAAGATGCATAATACTAAACTAGACTGGTAATGTTAGATATTAGTTATGAGTTATTAGTAAGCATAAAGGGATGAAACATGATGTCCATCATGGCATCCAAGAATTAATATAGATTCATGGTTGGAATCATGGCATTGCACACAATGAGGAACAAAGAGGAAAACAAGCATACAAAGCAAGATGCATACAAGGGTGGTCAAGGGGCAATGTAAATAAGGGACATGGACACATGTCACTAAAACTAGAAGATAAGCATGGAATGCATGTTCAAATGTTACATACACATACAAATTGAAGAAGCAAAGTTGGAAATAGGGCCACAAGCACATGAAAGAGTACAAAAAAAGGACATTATCAAATGTCCTTAGGCATACACATGGAGATGATAAAGAACTACAAATGTAATCACACAAGCTATGCTAGTAAGCAATGAAAGCAAAAGTAAGAATTGGAAGGTACAAACACATCTAACTAATCAAGGAAAATGTGAAAGTATGGAAAACATGTTTAGTATAAGACTAGGTATACGCTAAAAAATACATAAGTGCTAAGTACTAGTGAAATCTTGATGTAGTAATCTATATAATATATAGAGTAATGTATATCAGAATGATAACTCAGAGTGTGTAGTGTAGGAATGACATAACCTAGATGGTGTAGTTATGTAGAATATGCCCCCAGTGGGTATATCGATGTATATCTTAAATGGAGAAGTAGGAATGCCCCCTCAATGGGTAGAATGAAGCAATAAAATAGCTAGATGTCACTTCACACACTCAATGAAGATCAAGTGAAGCATGGTAAAGTAGATAAATCAACATAAAATAACATGAAACAAAAAACGTAAGTTTTAGCATGATAGTAGTAATGTAAACATGGATGATGCATATAATCAAAAAATGTTTTTTGGTGTTTTTGTAATTTTTGTATTTTAAAGTGTTATATTGTTTTTGTATTTTTGACAATATTTGAGCTTTGTAAAATCAAGCATGAGATAATATGTACAATCAATCGGTCTCATATGAGACTCCCTATCATGGTGTCTTGTATCAAATAATGGGATCATGCAAGATCGTGAGGCATGATGGAGTGTCTAAGATTATGCAATTAAAATATGTGTACATTGTAACTACTTTAAAATATCCAAAGTGGAAACTAAATGTGGGGTCCCCCTATGGATCTAAGAAGTGGATGTAACTATAGGGCTCTTAGGGACCCATCTAAAAGTAGGAAAAGAAGCTCTGTGAATAGGTGCTCTTTATGTAGCTATATGAGACCGTAATGTAACTACTCTAGGTGTGAACATTATAGATAAAATTTGTCTAGAATATTGAAATTGTGGGGGTGTATCAACCTCTATACTAAAAATGGATACTATAACTATGGCTAGATCAGAAGTGGAATCTATACTAAAACTAGAAGAGAAGATAAAATTAGTGGGAGAATTGGAGCTAGTGACTGGAAGTTGGTAGATGGTTCTAAAGTGGGGAGTGGTGAGTCATAAAGAACTCTACCAGCTATAATAAGATGATTAACATGAACAAAATTCACACATATATGAACTATAGAAGGTACCACCCTAAAGTTTTGAATCCATGGTTGACCAAGAAATATGTCAAAAATTGTTATGCTAGGAGCTATAGTGAATGGGGTGGCCACATGTGTACGACCAACCTATAGTAGAAGTACTATCTCACCCAATGAACTCTAAATATGCCCACTGAAACCATTAATAACTATATTTGTCAGAGTGATATCTTGCTCTGAATAACCCAAATGCTAAAGTAGTGTGAAAGTACACATGTTAAGATTGGAACCATTGTCAATGAGTATAATATGAATATGATGATTATGAATATGTACTCTGATAAAAAGTGCATTATATCCTAAATTATCCTCCATAATCTCCTGATCTAAAAAATATATCAAAGGCCTAGATGGAACTCAAATTTTTTCTAAGAACATGTTTGCTAAAGGATTAAATGTCATGACTAATTGATTTGGTAGACTATAAAACCATTATAAGGCATAATCCTTTAGGTTTCACAAAAAGAGTTTAGTAAGTATCCAATCACTGGGTACATAATCCAAACATGCTATGTGAAAATCTCTCAAATGTGTCTCTAGATCACCATTGCAATCATAAAAAGTAAGCTTGGGTTGAATAAATCCTTGTGATAAGGGTTTATAAGCAATGTGACATGCCAATTGTGTATGTAGAAGAGCAAAAGAATCCAAATCCTGCATAGGTCTAGTGGTACCTTACTCAAGATGCTTCACCTTGGCTTGAAGAGATCATATCTCTTGTACAAGGGCTATGACATCAGGAGATATGTATGTAATAGCTATAGCTAGTGGCATAGAACAAGGTTGGGCTATTATAGGGGGTGGTTGAGACATAATCACCCCCATAGTTTCATTTTCAACTAGATGCTCTATGGTTTGAGAAGATTTCCCATTGGTTAATTTTTGTTTTTCTTCTTGTAAAATTCTAAGCATGTCATCTTGCATATTTGGATGTTTGGTTAAGATTTCTTGAAGTTCTCTTTTATCAGTCTCATCAAAACTAGTATATTGAGCCATTGTTAATGTAGGAAAATAATTTGAAATGTTTTTAAATTTTTTGAAATATGTTTTAATAGGTAATATGCTATAAATGGAAAGTACTAAATTTAAGATATCTAAAGTCTAAAAAATAGTGAATTTGAAATTACGTAAAATAGAAATTGAGTTACCAAACATGTAAGGTGATACCTCAAAAGCAAGTAGGTGCTAGTATATGCAACTAGGGATTTTTGAGAAATATTAGTTTCAAAATAATATGGAATTTTGAATATGAAATTGATTTTTTGAGTTAGATTTTCAACTTAAAATGCAAAAAATGATTGGAAAAAACTTGAAAAAATAACTGGGCACTAGTTTATGCAACTAAGGTTTGAAAAGATTTTTTTAAAAATTAGTATAATAATTTGAAAATTTTTCTATGAATTTGTAAAATGGAGATTGAAAAATTTAGGAAAAATTTGAAAATATTTATAAAATTAGTAATATATTTTTCTAGTGGGTTGAAAGTGTTTGTATGTAAATAGGACCTAGTATCTGCAAACTAGGATTTGGGTGAATTGATTGAAAATATTTCAATTAGTTTTTAGTTTTCCAATTTTTAAATTTAGGAAAAATCCATAAATTATTACAAAAAGTTAGAAATAATTAGCCTTAGGGTTTTTATGCAAAAATTTGAAGTAAGTCAAGTTCACCAAATGTTTTATTATTTTCAAAATATTGGAGTTATATTCCTAAATAATAAAGAGGCTGAGGAATGTAAATAAGTAAATAAATATGTAAGAATTAACCTACTAATTTGTGTAAATATATTATACTTTTACCTTTTCTAAATATAGTAGGAAATGAGAGAGATTAGAACTTAGCTTATTCTGGTTGATTTGGACTGAACAAGGTCTAATACTAGAGGAGCAAGACTAAGAAATAGTTAGAAACAAATCCTTGGATATTGTTTTTGGGTTGTATAGGAGAAAAAAAAGGAAACCCTAATATCTGGAATTATAGTCCTATTCCAATGCTTTTATCCTAAGGTTGAAAGCTTTCTAGGTTCTGTTCAGAATGCCTGTATTACCTTGTTACTAAAATTTTAGGGTCTAGGACCTTGTAGAGCTCATTGTGTTCCTATTTTAATCCTAGAGACCCTTAGGAACTCTTGGTACTTGAACTTTAATGCAAAATTGGGAAAGAGAGAGAACAAGCTAGTGTGTAAAGGATACATTGGATGTACTTTACACCCCATGTGTGGGCATGTTGCCTACATACCAATACTATTAAGAGGGATCAATATAATGTAGTTTTACCATCAGATGTGCTTAATTTGGATAAAGATGAGTGTAATGACTTGAGTAGGATTTGAATAATATTGAAAGGCTGTAAGTAAAGAATGGAGAGGAGTGCTCAAGTGTACTTTCTTGTATTCTTGCATCTCTCTTGTAAATGAGTGATAACCCTCCTAAATGGACTTTGAATGGCCTTTTATATGGAAATTAATAATTTTGGATTAAATGAATTCGCATGAGGCTGATAGATAAAAATATAAGGATCTAAGAAAATCTAACTATTTGAGGCAAAAATGAGCTTGGACAATAGCAACAAAAATAAGACACCCTAAATTACAATGCTCCTATCCTATTTGGGCACTATTTTCCAAAGGGGATTACCTACAGGATAGATCTAGGCCTAAGAGGGTTGCTTGGGTCTTAAAAAGCTAAGTCTGAGAAGTTATGGATGATTGGAAATTAATGAAATAAGTAGCCTAGAAGGGTTGTGTGAGCCAAAAGGAGGACCTATAGATTAGGTACCTTAGCCTTAATGAAGTTATATAATTTCATATTTTACATGACTGCATAGTTTAAAACCATTTTAAAGTGATTGAAACTACCTTTGTAAATATTCTCATTCAAACCATTTAATTGATGTAGATCAACTAAAGTGGTTTCACAGTTACCTCAATCTCCCCTTGATGCTCCTTGATGGTTATAATGGTAGGATCAAGTGGTTAAATATTTGTCTAGATATTAAACCACTCATGACTAGTTTGTTGATGCATACCAATGTTGATAGAAGGGTTTTTTTCATGTAGATGGTCCTAGAGATGACACTATTGGGGCCTACATGTATGCTTCACCCAGATCATGCTTGAACTTGTTTTTCTACTCATGGGTCCACTATAGATGGAAAACCAATCTCAAACTATCAGTTTTCCTATATTTATTATATTACTATAGGATTGAGTGGTTTATAGATGCATGGACCCTTATTCTATAATGGTGAACATGGCCACTAGATAATGTGAATTAAAAGATAGACCTTCTAGATGTCCATATTGATTTCTATTGGCATCCCTATATGTTCTTTATATCTGATTACATCATATTGAACACTCCATAGAATTTGAATGAGATTGAATGGTGTTGGGAAGACTTTTCAAAACCTTGTTATCCAAGATAAAAAGTAGATTCTCAACCTTCATAAAAAATCTTGAGCTCATCTTTATCCTTGACCTTAATTTTCATTGGTTATTGATGTTCAACTTGGTTTGTTGACGTTTTGACTTGATTCACTCTATTATATTTTCTAGGTATAAATGAGTGTGATCCCTCAGATCCAAATTTTAATTATCAACCTCATCCCCACTTATGCCACATGTCAAATGCACATTAATATTTAGTATCATGTTGACAGTCTGTCAGCTTATGTGCTTATGCCATGTGTTTATCTCTTGAACTATCTAATTATTCAACTCATCTCATCCATTAGATCAAGATGTAAAATCAAGTATTTACCATTGATATTGTTGGGATCCATTATTTGAAATCTAATGGATAATATATGATCTTAAAATTGATAGTCTATGAGACATCTTTTGATGTTTACATGACTGTTATTGATGGTCACATGACCATTAAATTTAAGCTCAAAAAGATTGTCTTACTCTGTCTTTAAATTTGATGTTCACAAAATCATCATTCATGGTTATATACAACATGATTGATTTCCCACAAAACATCAAATTTAAACACGGGTAGATTTTTGCCTAATCTTTAATGTGACATTTACATGAATGTCTTATGGTTTTTAATCAACTTTGAAAGCTTGGATCTTGAAGCAAAAGAAACATGGAAGTCCAAAATTTACAAGAGATGGTCTTATTGAAAAAATGGATGAACCCATTTGATGTGATTGTCTTAAGAGATTATTAGGTGAATAAATTAAGTGCTCAACTTGACTGGTCCATAATTACTTATGTGTGACATCCTGTGATGATCGAGCTCAAATGACTAAGTATGGGAAACTTAGTAAAAATGCTTGGGAACCCAAATTTACACATGTATAACTCTATTTTAATTTTGTTATAGGACCTAAATTTTTTTTCATAACAACTTGGGACCAAGGTGAACAAACTCATGTGGTCACCTTCCTTTGTAACTATCTCATGTATGAGATCTAGCCTCAATAAACTATAGATTTGTAGTTTTTACCACTGGACCCAAAATGCCTAAGTGAATACAATGAAGAACCATATGAATAATAGGAGTTTAATAAGTCATTCAAGGCACTCTTGACATCCCATAGGATGTCTACAACACTCTCGATCTACTCATCTATTAGCAACCTGGTCTATGCCTACTGTATTGATCACCATGAAGACCTGCCACTTGCATATATGACTCTAAAATGGTCCCTTAGACACCAAATGAAACAAGGACCAATATATATTGTGATTGAAATATAATGACATAGAAAATGACATTAAAAAATATAAAACATATTTTATGACATTATAAAAGGCCCCTATACAATATTTTGACTATAGGGGGTTGACCCATTTTGGCCTGTGGGGAAAAATGGTCAATAGGTATTAACACACATTTCACATGGTTTTATAAAGAAAATTGTTAAAATATAAATTTAAATATTCAATCATTATCCACACTTTATATTCACTTGGTATAAGTATTTACACTTCTACACATTGAGAAATTATGCCCTATTCTCTTGAAATTTCAAATCATTCACAACTAGAAAACATAAGACAATTCAAGATCCTTCTAAATCAAGTCAAGAGTTATCATTTTTAATTATCTAAGACATGTTATAGATACATACTCATAGTCAAAAGAGAAAAAATTCACATTCAATATAGGTGGGAAAAATAAGTGGGATTGATTTCCCTCCTTGGAGTATTGGATACGAAGGAAAAGGTCAATTGTCAAGGTGGGTATTGAGGTCATCTTAACCCATTACACTACCCTATTTATATTATAGGATTTTAGGATATCAAATTTACCAAAATTTTTAAAGACAAGGTAATAAATATAATGATTTATGTGTGGCCAATCCGAGGTTGTGGTATACCAAAATACTCAGTGTCTAAAAACACAAAGTTAGTTAGGATAAGTTCATTGTCAATTGACTTGGGCACACTACATTATTATCCTCATACAAGGGACATATTTAAAAATATCATAATATTATTATTTAGATATCACATTTGTAGATTCCTATTTTAGTTATATTTTCTTGTCAGTGGCATGTCATATTCAATTGGGACAAGTCCATAATCAATGGAATGGAATGTATTATGCCACCATCCCCATATAGTGTAATTGTATAGTTTTTTTTGTATTATTTTGCATGATAATGAGCCTACATAGTCACATCTTCTTTATATTTTCATAGTTAAATAATCATAATAGTGAATAGAGATCATTGTGAAAGCTAAGTGGATAAATACAACATTTTAAATTTTTATCATTTACTTATGCTTTATTTCTTTTAAAAACCTATTGAATTTTAATATATCTAAGTTCATGCCTTAAATGGTGCATTATAAAAGGAGTGGGTACACTACCTGAGCTTTGTAAGATATATTTTTCTTTATCTATCATGCTTATATCCACTATACTTTTCATAGACTTGATACCCTAAGAAATATTCCTCCTAATAGCCCCTAAGTAAATAAGGACTTAGCTTTTTTGACTATATTAGCTTGGGTTGACATATTATTTTCTAATTTGTACCAAATTTTAAACTAGATCAACCCAAGTTAAGGTATTTAAAATTTTATGGCTTACGATTCAAAACTAAGTCAGTCCTAGTTAAACTAATTTGAGTTTCAATGATAACTTTTGATCTACATTAAGGCTGGTCGATGGCATTGACTAAAAATTTAGGGAGGGGTAGGATCATACTTCACTCTAAATACTATCGATCTCAATTTTTGATCCCCAATATTAATGGTTATTAGATTAACTAATCTAATAAGATAAAGGGACATAACAACACAGGATAAAATGTACCCTCATTTTTAGGATTCAACTAGTTGAATCCAAGGGATGAGAAATTTACAATCATTTAGGTTGGTGATCAATGGAAATTAACCAACAAAATTTCAATCCACTTTGTATTGTCTGATAATTCTTATTAATGTTTTATTAAGTTGTTCTTTCTTCTTTTTTCACATGGATATCACACTATAATACACTAGACAAAATATTAATCATAAAGAAGATAAAATGGGGGAAATAGTAGGGTAATAATTAATTGGTTCTTTGAATAAAACAATATTGTTAATGCTAAAATTTAAAATAATTCTTGATCATAATTATACCATTGTGCACTAGGTCTAGATATAACATAAATCAAATCAAGTCAATGGCTAGGATTATGAGAGATTAACTAAACATATTTATCTAAAATTAATTTAATTAAAAAAATATAAAAGGAATGTAACTAGTGCACATAATAGCTTGACACAACTTCAAGTTAAATAGAAAATAAATCCAAACTAATTAGACTAGTTATTGCATAATCTAACTACATATTCGTTAGTAAACAAAAATTGAAATATATTATTAAAATTAATTAAGTAGGTTTCATTAAGAAATGAAGAAAATTACTAAATAAAAACATGAATTTAAAACCAACATGTTATCTAATTTAATGTTATTAAAAAAATTAATTAGTTTTGCCTTCCAAGTAAATGATCTTAGGCCAAAACAAAAAAAGAAAAAGAGAGGACTGAGACTATCACAATTTATATAGAGTTTTAGTGCATAAATTATCCCCACTTAAAATAATAATATAGTCCACCTTATATAAAGGGGAATTAGACTCAACCCACTCAGCACAAAACTCCCATCTCTAGCCATGATAATCACTCTAAGCCATTATAATTGCATTCAATCAGAATATTCCCTCTTTTCTCAACATAAATACAAATTCTATTTTGTTTTCTCTCTATGGTTGTGAACTTGTCTAATTGAAATGATATCCCCAATTCTCCCTTTTGGTTCAAGTATTTTGAATTATTATTCTATTCAACCCACTTGGGAGAATATTTAGGTCAATAAGTCAAAAGTTCATTCCATGTACCTCCCTTGAGTAATCAGAATCCTTAAAATCTAGGCCAATTGCTAATTTTGATGTTTTCCTAAATTCAAACCATTTTGATATTTTGATGAGCTATCAAATTTAAGCCTATGACTTTTATGATATCTCAACTAGTTGATGTGGTTCATGTCCATATTATCTTTATTATTTCAATATCTATTTTCCACTTGACACTCATCCATAGTCCTCCTAACATATTATTTAGCCATGCTTAGCTTCTCCTTAGGTCCTCAAGTACACTTGGTAGTCTTCTATTCTTTGTGATCTTATTTCTCCTCACTGTCCTAGCCCTAGGATATTAAATTAGTGGGATTTTTCCACATGGCACAATCCTAGTAACTAAAAATTCTATAGCTACATGGATTACCTTGAAAATTTAGTGTAGTTGGATGTCACCACATGGTGTAATCCTACTAACTTAGAATCCTAGAGTTGTATGGACTACCTCTGAACTGTGGGGTAGTAGGATGTCATGACATGGCATAATACCACTAAATCAGAGGCTCAAGGCCATTGGATCCCATCTCAGACCTCCTATCCTTTGAGTTGTTAAGATCATGCCATGTGGCACCATCTTAGCTACCCAAAGGCTTAGGGCCATTTACTTCTATCTTGGCCTTTAAGTCTTTAGGTTATTAGGATGATGTCATATGGTTACATCTTGATGAACCAAAAGACTATGGCCATTAGGTTGTTGATTTAATTTCATTCCATCAAGATATTTCCACATGGAATGATCTCAAGACCCATAGGGATTGGTAAATTTTAAAAAAAAAATCTGTGTTTCAAAGTCTCTTGGGTGCCTAAGTAAACAAGATCTTGCCATGTGGCATGACCTTGATCATCCAAAAGGATCAAATAAAAAAACTATATAAAAACAAGGAAAAGAAGAACTAAGGCAAATTAAATCATTAGTAAGTTGGCCCAAGACATAAGAAAATACACCAAGGCATAAATAAAGGCTAGTTTATGAGTTTAAACACACTATAATTCACTAGTCTATAATAATGCATTCATATCATTTTAAAATTTTGAATAATTTATAAATATCCAAGTCTAAAATTAAATATCAATTGAGTATTTATAATTGGTAATTATAAATACTTGGTCACTTTCAAATCAAAATAAAAGGTTTTAGAGGTATAATTTGGACTAGGCAGACCAAACACTAAACTTCTTATGTTTATATGGCTTGAATTTAGACTTGGTTAATATCAATGAATCATTTATATGACATAAATTTATATCCATAAACCTAAAAATTAAATACCAACTATAATAGGAGGTTCCCAATTTGTAACTTAAGAATTGGGAGTGTTGGACCCAATAAATGGTAAAATCTATAGGGAGAATGTTGCATCAACATTTAGAACCTAGACTGTAAATCCTCACATCTAGACAATAAAAAAAAACTAAAAATAATTCATATAAAAAAATTATAAATATGAAGGCACTAAAGTATGCTTCAACATGTGACATACTAAGTTTTAATTCAGCCTTGGACCATCAGTGTGTAAACATGATTGATTCTCTTATAGCTCATGAATTTAAATGACATAATTTAATTTTGTCTAAGCAACCAAATTTTTTGAGAGAAAGAAAAATGGTTATTTATTTTAGGATAATGGAATGGGAATTGATTTACTTTTATCTAGTATTCTATATCCCTAACATAGATACCTTTGGTCCCACTTAAGGCCTTTTTCCATTGCTATCCAGGCTAGAAATCCTATGGTGGAGATTGCCTATCACTCTTTCAAGGAAGACATGATTTTAATTTTTTATCTAATTTACTTCAAAAAAATTATTGAAAATATTTTGTAGTTCTATCTATTGAGGTTTGAGAACTAAGCCATCAGTATAATGATAGTTAGACAATTTATATTACTAAGATAAATTCAAACTAAATTAGTTCTTCCATTTTCTTCATTTATTCAATTAAGTGAAATTGATGGTTTAAATAAGAAAATAAATTATTCTAAATCCAAAAGTTATGTTTCAAATCATTGGACTTAAAAATTTTAAAAATGTACAAAATAATTGCTTCTAGTTTATGGAGTTGTTCAAAAATGACAAATTATTGTCTAAATTTTGAAATTTTAATGATCCTTATGAACTTCATGTGGGATGGATTTGATTTTGTTTTATTTCGTATTTCCCTTTCTCTATTATTATTTGTTTCCCTCATGGAAAAATAATTTATATCTCACATCCTCATGTCTTCTCATTATGAGGTTTTTCTTCTTTGGTTAACCATCTTCCCTTTTGTAATCCTGAATTTCCTTTTTTGGGTCTTCATTTCCCAATATGTTCATTCCATCATTAATCTATTAATTTCTAGTTATTAATTTTACTTCTTGCTCAATTTATGTGTTTTGTTTATCCTTATGCTTCTTCATTAAGGATTTCACACTTGGTTAATGCTACTAAGAGGTTTAGATTTTTCACTTTTATTTAATGGTTTCCATTGAGGAATCATTAATAGAGAAAGAAAAAGTGATGGATTTTGCTTATGAATCCTCTCAGGGAGAAATACCAATATTGGTAATGGGTATGGTTTAACTAATGTCCTAATCTACTATAAAAAACAACCCCATTATTTTCATAATTCTAGAGAAGGATAACCTAATGCATTTTATGCTGAGAATAGTTGACACAATTATAATTTGTCTAAGAATTTTAGATGTCTAGAAATAAAGGCTTATGGTGATGAGGGGAATGTTGATTTAGGTTACTAAGTAATCCATTTATAAAGATATAAGACTACTTGTGTATGACTTGAAATATTAAAAGGAATATAATATTAAATATGAATGGGTCTCCAAGTTTTTTGACTCCATGGAGAAAGTGAAGGAAGTCACTAAAATATTTAGATGATTTGACATCCATGAGGTATGGTTGAAAGTATGTAGGCAAGTGATGTTGCACCTCAATATTTACTCTAGGTTTAGTCTAGTTAGATCCCATCATTTCATGTTCCTAAATAAATTTAAATAAATTTACAAGTCCATTCTTCCCTTTTATATATTAAACTCTATTAAAGACTATGTGGTGGCATTCAAAGGGAAAAACAAGGTCTCTATGGCACATCAATCTCATATTTTTCTATTGTTTAACTTTACTCCTCTAGATAGGAACAAAGAGTTGTAACAGACCCATATTCCATGTTTGATTGAAAAGAAATGGAAGAAAATGACTAAAGCGGCCTACATGAATGTTATTGTTGTGGAACTAAAATGGTTAAGGTGGGCATGCCTATAAAAAAGCTAACCTTGGACCCATATGACTTAATGGAGGCGATGAAGGAATTTGATGGGTCCTCAAATGAGGATGATCCTCTAGTCATCCTCTCTAATTTGAGTTCCCTAGAGCCTCCTAGTTGGGATATTTCTATGATGGTTAAGGGCTTCTTGATGGATCCTACTCCTAAATATTCTACTAAGCCTAAGGGTATTTCTCCTAAAAACATACTATGTTGAATTGAATTAAGCCTCATAAATAAATCCATGGAGATTGAAATGATAAAGAAAGAGTTAAAATAAATTTGATGGGCCATTTTATTAAGAACTAGTTTGAGGGAAAAGGAAGCCCAAATTTTTACTTTAGACATGCCTCCCAATAAAAAAATGGAATACCCAATTGGTATGTAGGCATTGGCTCTTGTCAAGGGTCAGATGGATTCTTTTGTGTCTCATCTACTGACTCTTAAAATATCTACTTTCCCTTATATTTTCAAGGGACTAAAATTTGACAGTAAAAATGGACCCAAGTCTAAGACCTGAGTAAATATGGTAAAGGATCCCACTAGGTTTCTAGGGGCACTTTGGTTCATGCCATGCCTATTCTATTTTAGAATTTTTTTGGTTTAATATTTACTTTTATTTTTATGCTCTATGCATTCTATCTTATATGTTTATTTTTGACTGGGTAGACATGCCCTCTATTTCTTCCAGTTGTATCCTTTTAGATACATGGGCCTCCTAATGTGCTCTAGGATAGATTCCACATCAATCAATGATGGGTTTACCTAATTCACAAAATTTGAAGTGAATAGTCAAAAATAACCCAAGAACATCTCAATTTTAACATATTATTGTTTTGTCTTCTACTTTTTCTCAAACCTAGTTTTGATGCAATGTTGACTATTCATAGGATTTATTCTCCTAACAAAATTATAATTAATGGGTTGCAAGGGAAGATCTAAAATAACAATACCAAGAGACCACCTCTAATAGAACTGATTTCCCATGATATGGCAAGCAGTTATCCATAATTAGTTTTGATTTGGATAAACACACTCAAAATACACTAGGGGATTAGATGAAACAAGCTAACTCAAATGAGTTAGGGGAAATAAATATTAAAAAAACAAAGAAAATGCATAAACAACATAAAACAAACATAAAATAAATTATATACATGTAACAAACCTCCTGATTCTCATTCTAAAATGGCATTGCGTGAATCAATCAATAAGTAATGCTTCAGAAAGTATCTATTGATTGGTAGATATAGGTCATTCCATTATAAATATTTAAATAAAAAATAATTCTATTCTATTAAGTTTTCAAATAAATAAGGACCAATCCAAAGAGGGCTTAACTTACAATGCTAACCTTTCTTCTCATGGGAGTTTTCCCATCAAACAAAGTATGAAATATGAAATCATTTAAATTGTGTCTTTCTATCAAATCATCTTTCAATGGCTACCCAATGCTTTCTAAAATTTTTTAAGGCTTCTTTCTCAAATCATCCATATTAATTAGGTCTAAGAGCCCAGATCGACCTATCTAATTTTCTTTTATTTTGTCATTGATAAAATGATATGTATGTCTCTTTAGTGTCATTAGAAATACTAGATCTATACCATAAATTAACATAAAAGGTGAACTTTTGAGGATTTTATTATGTCTTGTCTTATAAGCCCATAAAGCATAATTGAGTAGAAGATGCCAATTACATGGGTTCTCCTCTACTAATTTATTAATGATAATGAGTAGGTCCTCATTTATGGACTCAAGTAAACCAATTCCCTATAGTTAATTATTTAGAGAGAACTTTAATGTAATTCTAGTTAACTCATTATATTAGAAGGTAGACCCATTAACACACATAAGTACCATAAGGGTACCAAACCTAGTTATAATGTGCTCTTTAATGAATATAATCACCTCCTCAGTATTGTTGTTTCTTATTGCCTTGGATTTAATCCATCTTATGTAATATCTTGTTTATATGATAATTAATCTATGGCCAACTGAAGAGTTTGTATTTATGACTCCAATGAATTCCAATCCCCATTAAGTAAAGAGATGATCCTCAATTACTAGTTCAAGTGGCATAGAAGCATGATTATTAATTTTTTCAAATCTTTGGCAGAGATGAAAGGATATCACATGAGTATGAGCATCCTTGAATAATGTTGGACAATAATAAGAAACCCTTAAGATGTTTTCTATTATCACACTATCATAAGGATGACCAGTAACTAATTTATCATGGAAATAAGTCATGACATCTAGTGAATCCTCTTCTATTAAGCATCTTAATAAAATACTTTCATTATTTATATGATATAATATGCCTTTATTAAGTATGAAATGATTAGTTTATAACTTTAATTCTCTTTTTGTGTCATATCCAGGTTAGCTGAAGGAACACCATATAATAAACAATGAATAATAGAGTTGTACCATGGGCTATTCATTAGTTCAGAGTGATTCACTTAGAGAAAAATAATACCATAGCTAATTTTAAATATCAATTGTGACATACTCTAACCTTAAACCAACTTCATGTTTCTAACATCAATGACATGTTCTTGATGTTTTGAGACCCAAAACCTCCTTATTTATCCAAGTTCATTTTATCCCAACATCATTTTGACAACATGATCTAGAACCATAGCATAAAATTTGTTCCTTAGAATATAATGTCTAAATTTATGTGTTGCCTTTACCAATGCATAATCTTAATTATCCATAATGGGGTATTTTAATTCATCTTAATTCAAATTGGTTCTCATGAAATCTATGTGATGTTTTCCATCTTCCAATTTTTGAGTACGGATGGAAGCAATGGTATGATCTGATGAAGATGAATACAAGTATAAATATTTTATGTAGTCTAGGTAGATATAAATGGGGGTCTACATTATAGTGTCCTTAATTTATTTAAAGGAGTTATTTAAGGTAGGTGTTCAATCAAATTTATCTCCCCATTTAAACATGGAATTTAAGGGTTTAATTATCTCAACAGAACTTGAAATGAGTTTTCACAGAATTTGTTTTAATAAAGAAATATTTTAGTTATTTATTACTATTTGATAATTGAATTTTAGCAATGGAATCAAATATTTTAAGGTCAATTAACATACCTTATTTCTTAATTACATGACCAAGGAGCTTAACTTTAGTTGCACAAATAATACATTTCTTTAGATTGAGTTAAATACCAAACTTATAGAAGCATTCAAATATCTTCTAAAAGTTTTTTAAATGGTCTGATTTGAATTTATAAAAAAACTATTAAGTCATCCATATGCACAATAATTCACTTACTAATTAACCATTAAAATTTCTATGTCCATGGCTACTTGGAAAGTGGTGCCAACATTTATTAGACCAAAGGGAATTTTATTATAAGTAAACATGTGCCACTTTATGGTGAAGGTCGTCTTAGATCAGTTTTCCTTGTCAACTAAAACTTTATTGGAGCCTAAGAACCCATTTAGGAAAGACACAATCTTAGATCCTCTAACATTTTGGATGAATTCATCTAGGGATGGTAGTGGATAATTATCCTTGTCTGAAGATTGATTTAAATTATTGAAATAAATGAAAAGATGGATGTATATACTATTTTTTCTAAGTGGTAATAAATTAACTACCCAATTTGAATGTCACATAGGAAAGATTATACCAATTGATATCTATTTATAAACTTCCTTAAAGATGGGGAATTCAAAAACAAGATTTACTGGTCTTTAGAGCTATCTGAAAGGATTCTTATGAGGTTTCAAGGGAATGTTATGCATCATGATGGTGGGATTAAACACATTCAAGTTATTATAAGTTAAAATAATGATGTCTTGGTAATGGAATAACATCCTTTGTAAACTCTACATTTCTTCATCTTTGCATTTTGGCCCTACATTGATGTGTTAAAATTAATCAAGAATCCCCATGTTAATAACTCATGACATCTAATTGGGGTAAATAGCTGTTTTAGGCCTAGCTATAGGCATTTATATGTTGAATAAACTTTCCAATTATATCATCCCCTTTGGAATTTGACTATCTTTAAGGTTTAAAACTCCATCAACATCATAATGTTCTTCAATCAGATCATTCCTCTCATATTTATCAACCACATGCACGTCAAAATAATTAGAATTAACAAGCAAATACATAATGTGTTTGTCATCATCAAACACTTGAAATTTCTTTGCATTATAAGCTAGCAAAAATAACTAGTGAATTTACCATGGCATTGTCAATTCTAGGAATGGAAATAATGTTAAATGTATTAAAGGTTTTAATAATTTCCCAGTTATGGTGCCTACACTTATTCAAATGAGAAAGCATACATTGGAAATTATTCCTTCCCTGATTGATGATTAATTCAAAATCACCATATGCCTTTAATTGATGGATGTTGTACCTAGCTAAAAATTGTAATCCCAATATTAGTGCCTCAGATTTTGATATGTTATTAGTAAAATAGAGTTTTAATCTATATTTATCTACATATTATTTTACATAGGGATGAATAAGTAAAATACATTCTCCTATCCCTTATTTAGATCAAGCTAAAAAAATTACAAAGACCACATACTTAAATTTTTCTCTTGGATGAAATTTTCTTTATTTTTTGGTTTTGTGGTAAAAGTATAGAAAACTAAATCCATGGATTTAAAATTGACTTATTCAGTGACTGCATTGTATTTCTTAACCATCAACTGTTTGCATGGATTTCTATCAATCATTATATAATTTTACACTCCTCTCCATTGTAGTCCCATATGGGATATGTCTATTGCCATATAGCTATTTAGAGTTTTAGAGTAATCTCTACTTAGCAACATGTCATATTCCTTTGGGATTCAACCATTTTCATGTCTATGAAATGAGTAATTCTTGGCTTAGCCTACAATTGCATATTAATATTTAATGATTCCACTACAACCTTGAATTTAGAATTATTTAAATGGACCACTACCTTATCTAATTTTATAAGGACTAGTCCTAGTTTCCTATAAATTACATGAAGCATGAAATTTGTTAGGGAACTTTAGTCAACCAAGCAATTCTATAAATTCTTACCAAAGATTTAGATTGTAATTAAGGAGGGTGGAACCTCAGTTTTGGTCTTGTGTATCACAACATTAGTATTGGTTGTGGCCTTATTTTTGTGTTAACTAATTTTATACTTAAGATATTTATGGAGTAAATCCTTTTATTTAGTAATTTGTACCAATTCATGGAGGGATATATTGGATTTTATACTTTTCATATCCTCGACTATGTTATAGTTGGTCTTACTAGTGGTGGGTTGACTATTTCTTGGCGTTGGTGGAGGTGGATATATTCTAGGTTATGAATTAGGATGAGTAGAAAAATTGTTAGGTGACGTTGAGGTCATTAAGGGATAGTGTGCCCTAATCTTAAGTGTATAATTCCCTTGTTAAAAATATTAGATAGCCTAAATGTCATTGGTATTTTTCTCAAGCTCATTATCTTATTCACTAAGAAAGTAAATGGTCTATAAAACCATAAATGTACTAGGTGATTTGGATGAAATAGGAAAATAAGGGTGACTTATGGTATTTTAGTTAACTGAGACAATGTCATATTTATAAATATCCTTTTGTAATATTTCAAAGGCATTAAAAATCTCAACCTGATCAAGTTCTTCATGTTGGGAAGTGTTATGCACATGAAACTCGTTGGGTAGGGTGATCTGCATAATGTTGATTTTAGGCATTCTATTAGATGTAGACTCAAATTAATTTCCTTAACTATTGTTGGGTCTATAATTATGTTGATAAGTGAAATTTAGGGTAGAATTTCCATTGATTAAACTATCCACTTGTTTTTGAAAACTAAATAAATCATTTCTCAACCTCTAGACCATCCTTTAGATTTCATTCAACTCAAGCTTATCTATTTTTTGATTGGAAGCCTCCATATTATTAGTCACATCTAGGACTATGATTAGTTATAATCTTACAGTTTAACCTCATTACCAAAAGAATTTAGTAATCACAAATTCTAATTTGGGTAGGCATGGAGTAAAGGGAGATGATTTGTGACTGGGAGATATTGTAGCATTGGAACATTTTGATTTACAGGTGGGATTGGATTCAATATTAGCATGTTTGAGAGGATGTTAGTGATATGGGACAACATTTATACTTGTGGATTGAATTACATGTCCACTTTTATTGGCTCTACATAGGCGATGGATAGTTGCATGATAGTTGGATCCTTCCTCAAGAACATGGTTGTCCATGGGTCCAAGGCATTATTAAACATTTCCAATGCTAAATGATTGCCTAGTCTATACATTGTTTTTACCCTACTATACATATTTTGAAATTCGTCATTAAAATCCCATATAAGTTCATTGGGCACCATTATCATATAAGAAAACTATTGATATAGAACATTGAGGTCTACCATTGACCAAATGAGGATAATAATGTGATAATCAATTTATTCCATATTATAATTAAATTATCAATAAAATTAAGGAATTGGTAATAGGCCACATCAAGTAAGGTAAAAGGGAATATACTATAAGCTACATCTTCATGCTCAACATTGAAAAACTTGAGGGAAATTTTTTATTAAGTGACATGCTCTTTAACACTCCTCCCAGTACTTGGAGTGAACCTTTTAAGGTACCTCTTAAGGTTAATAATGTTGATCATGCACATCCCTTAGGACATGAACTATAGACTATGCTAACCAAGCTATTGGTGTAATAATGGGTGGAGTTGTATTAGAGGTAGTTTCAGAGGATGAATTGGTAGGGGTGGCTAATGGTCTAGGTCTCTCTATTATTTTTTAATTTTATAAATATTTTTAATGGGGATATTATAAATCTACCTGTGATTGCTTAGGATATAGTGATTCACTCAATAATCTCTAAGTTATTTAAGATGATAATTATGCATTATAAATTATTTATACCAAGTAATTCAAAACCAATAAAGCATGGAATATAGAGATTTTTTAATTTAGATTAAAGGGGGATTTTTTTTCAATGAGGGTCCCCAAACCATAAGAGAAGATCAAGTACAAAAGATACAAAAGGCTCTCTAATCCAAATAGAGAAAAAATAACCAACACAGTCCAAAAACATCTACAAAAAAACCTCTAAATAGCCTAAAAAACATAAAACTAATCTAATTCTAGGCTTCTAGACACATCTTCCCATCATGCTTTCATCTTTTTAAGATTCATATTTATCTACATTAATAAAATTTCATGATATATAGTGTGTTGGGAACTTCTGCTTTACCCATTTTTCCCCTTACCTTTTCCAACATAGCTAGGTTCAAGTAATTATTTGAGATGAGCCCTAAGATTCTCCATGTTTTGAATAACTTCATTCATTTCAACCTTACTACTATTAAATAAATAAACTTTTCTTAATTTTCATATTCTCATTATCATGTTCTAGTAATTCCACTCTAAAATTTAGTTTCTAAATCTATATGTCCTCCTCTCTCTACCAAGGTTTAAGACATCTTAGCATTCTCCTATTGAAGCACATTCATATTAATTTTTAGTTCCATAATCTCATGTATGAACCACCTCATTCAGGATTTATGGAGGACAAGTTTTTCTATTATTTTATCTACGTTCTCCTTACCTTTGAGAGAGGCCACCAGATGATTAAACTCCATACTTTTGTCCTTTTGATTCAGTGTTGTCTACCCTTTCTCCATAGTTGTTGTCTGCATCTTCTCTTTATTTTTATTATCTATTATATGTAATTGATCATACTCTCTATTATTCTCTCCCTCTTTACTAATTTATTCTAAATCTTCACTTTCTCTATCAATAATAATGAATTTCTCATCTCCTCTCTTTTCCTACATCTCCTAGAAGCTCTTATTCCCCTGATTCCCTTATTTTTCTTTGTTGTGTTTAGTTATTTTAGAGGAACTTCTTACATGATTTTAAATGTTTTCATGTTATTTAATGATCATTTTCCCTTTCTTGACATTTTCCTTCAAAACAATTTTTTTCTTACTTCCTGAAATCCTACTTGAGCTACCTGGATACTTATTCCATTATTTTTTGATCTTCCTTATATCCACCAACCCTTCCTATAACTTCTCTTGCTAGTTCTAAGGGATTTTAGGCATGATTTTATTCATAAATTTTAAGTATTTTAAGATAAGGTAAATTATCCCCTCATGTCTTGGAGCAGAATAATTTCCATTGTTAAATTTCAAAATAGAGGTCTCCATGGATTTGAGAATAAATAAAGCAAGGCTAAAAGATAGCCCATGCCTAAAGTAATTGAGCATTTAGATAATACACCATCTCACCATATTATATCTACCCTCTAATTTAACATACTAATTAATGTGAAAATATACCTTAGTGAAAGGCTTGGGAAGATATTCCATGTCAAAACCATTATGAAACTACCCCAACTACTCATTTTTTTCCACAAAATCCTCTATATCTATTTTGAATTCTCTTGAAGTGTAGTAGCTCTTGGTATCCTCAATTTAAAGGCCCATCACATGTGAGATAAGTTCCTATATGATGTCAATTATGACACCATTGATGGTAACAAATATTTCTTCCTAGGCCTTTATAAATAGTATGGAGAGATGTCTATTGAACCCTTCAAATCTTTCCATGAAACCCGTAAATCCCTCTACCTACAAGGCATTCCATAGTTTTTCATTTTTTCTAACTTTTAGTTGGAGTTTAGGTTTGAGAAATTGAAACCTCAAAATAAATAATAAACTAGAGTGAGACAAATAATTTGAAATCTAAAACTAAATATAAATTTAAATGTCCTTCTTGTACTAGTTTATGTTAGTCTCACTTTGTGACCCCCAACATTTATGATTATTGGGCTAACTGATCTAATGGGATAAAGGGAGATAAAAACACATGGCACAAAATGTGCCCTCATTTTTAGGATTCATATAGTTGAATCCAAGGGTTGATTAATTTCCAATCATTTAGGTGGGTGAGCAATGGAAATTAACGAATAAAATTTCATTCCAGTTTGTATTATATGAGAATTCTTATTGATATTTGCTTAAGTCCTTTTTTTATTCCTCATTCACATGGATATCACACTATAATAAAATGGATAAAATATTAATCATAAAAAAATAAGAAGGGGGAAAGAGTAAGTAAGGAAAGTGAGTGGTTTATGACTGAACCAAGATGGTTAATGTTGAAATTTAAAAGCATGCCGGATGATAATTATATCATTGTGAACTAAGTATAGCTATATCACAAACTGAAACAACTTAATGGGTAGGATTATAAGGGATTAAATAAAAATATTAATATGAAATTATATTAAATAAAATTATATAAAAGCCCTATAGTTACTACACGTAATGGCTTTACACAACTTCAACTTAAACAAAACATTTATTTAGAATTGATTAGACTAGCTATTACACAATCTAACTACATATTCACTAGTAAAAAGGCATTGGAATCTATTTTTGACATTAATTAATTATGTTTCATCAAGAAATGGAAATTAATTAATAAAAAACATGAATTTCAAGCCATCTTGATATCTAATTTAGTGTTATTACAAAATACCTTGGATGTGCTCTCTAAGAAATGCCAAAACAAAAAAAGAAAAATATATGGCTGATCTTATCATAATTTACAAAACATTTTGGTGCATAACATTATTATAGGTATAATAACTAAGAGGAGGGGGTGAATTAGTGGTGACAAATAATCCAATTTAATTTCTAAACCCTTCAAACACTTAAGCATTTAATACAACCATTCATGAAGCATACAAGATGTTTATAGCAATGAACAATGAAGATAATACATGATCACACACACAACACAAGATCTATATGGGAAACCCTCTTAGGGAATAAAACCCACTCTGAATCCTAAAAACACATGGACTACTTGTCCTATAAGATGATCACAAATATGAGACTGGTCAAGTCCTTCTCACTAGAATTTACTGAAACACTTGTTTCACAAAGACTACCTACCCCTAGAATGATTAGGTCCATATGATCACCTATTGTTCAAGTCCTTATAACTAGATTTAGTAAAACACATGTTTCACAAGGAATACCTTCCCCTAAGATGATAAAGTCCTTCTAACCACCTATTGGTCAAGTCCTTCTGACTTAGATGTTGAGTACCCTCCCAACACATATGAAATGACCATCTCCTAATCATTTATTACTTGAAAATTTGATGGAGATATAATGTTTATCATATCTCTTTAACTCTACACTATACACATTCCAAACTTTTATCTACCTCTCAAATCAACGCCCATGGTCATACATACATCATCTATCCTTCGGTCATACTTAATATTCAAACCTATAAGACCACTATATTTGACATCAAAAATATAACCTATAGGTCATACACATAGTATCAACCTGATCTACTCTGCAACCCATCCACTAGGCATACACCCTTTCCTTTGCTCCTCAAATCTCACATACACCTCTTCTCACAAGTCTATCACATCTTTTCAACAAGCCTAGAAAGAGTCACATTTGGTTTCACCTTTTATAAAGTCTTCATGATTATTATTACCAAAACCTTCCTTATTGGTGACAACACGTTACTTCACCCTTAAGGCATATAACATGGGTCACCTTTATCCATAACCCTATTCTAAATAGGCCTAAGTCTCCTTTTAGGTCCTAAAAAGACCCATTCACCTCTTTATCACTTCTCCAAGAAAACTAAGAACACATAAACACTTTAAAATACATGGACCCGTGCTAAATAATCTATAGGTCCTCCTTCATTGATAATAATGATCACAACACACTTTTGCCAAAGCTCAATTCACCCAAAAAACATTTTATGCACATAACCACCATAAATGAACACACAATCACTTTATAAGCCTTTGATCATACTAAATATGTTTGATAAAAACTTCATACTCCATAAATATAATCCTTATGGAGTCTAAAACACTCTTTGACAATTAGCTCATCTCGAAACATTAAAATACCATAAAAAACAACTCTATTATCTTTCTTGGGTTACTTGCAGAGCATGAACAAACACATAGTCAAATTTGGATCTTAATAACTTTGATTTGACAAACATTTAAGACTTAAAATGAATATTTATAGATTTTCATTGAATTCATCTATGACTTTTATTTTTATTGCAATATTAAATTCTACATAGATCAAAAGTTATGGCTCAAAAACTAAGTACTGGTCTTTCCTTCATTAAATTCAAATATTTTAATCCAAATGGTCATAGTTAAACCTTAATCACTTATAAAAAATATCATGCTCTTCACTCAGCTTGCTCAAATCACACCATTAATAATCTTTGGAAGAAGCTTAAAATTTAACTCATAGTGCTCCAATATCTAAATATTAAACTTCAAATATGTTGACCTCATATCATGCTTTCTAGCAATCTTGACAACATACACACTACCATTCTCTGTTGAGTAGCCTAGTCTTTATCTTATAGTGATCACTATTAGATCTATCTCAAAAATGCCTACATTATGACACTTATCAACCTCACATGCCTTCTGAGCACTTTACTACCACTCCCTTACACTTGTGCCACTTAGTAGTCTTGTGTTCAATATTAACTCTTTGACTTATCCCACACCATTGATCTTCATCAATACCAACCACCACTCACCATTTATCTTCTATCAGACTAGCGAGCTTATGACACTTGTCATCAACATGTGTAATATTTGACATGTTGAATTCATACACACCAGTTATCTCAATATGTATGATTAAGCATTCACCATTATTTCTTCTAGACCAATTACCTTAGACTTTAATGTGATTGAAATTTATGGTCTCTAGCCCATCATAATATACTAAAGCAAATTTGAAGGTTTATAACCTAAACTAAAAATCATTTCAAAACTCCAAAGTTTTAGGGTATCTTCTTGGCACTATAAAAAACATCTACATATAAAACTTTGATCATTATTGACATTCTTCATACCTGCATTAACTACATAAACTTACTAGTTCATTCATATTTGCATGACGTGTAGTGACAGTCTGGCTATGTATAAAAGCTTAGTAAACTTCTATTTGAGAGGCCAATTTTTCTCCCACATATATTTATCTACTCTCAACCTCATGAATTTAAATTTAAACCACATGATCACCTTTCATAAGGTAATCTATCCATATATCAATTTGCTATTGGAACCTTTACACATGTGAAACATAACATTATCAATATGCCTACTCAAAATTATCTATCATAAAACCAACTATGCCAATATGAACATAATGAAGAACTAGAGGAATACTATGCACTACCACAATCTCTACAATCATCCTTGACCTCTAATAATACCACTCACACATGCTCAATACTTCAACCCATCCCTAATCATGCCAAAATTAAAGATCAACCAAGCCTACTTCAATCATACTAGGACAATCACACTACACACTTTATCATTGACACTTAGAATATCAAGACACTTCATCCACTCATCTGGACACCTCCATGACATCATTTAAAACTATCTAATAATCTCCCCCTTTTTATTGATGTCAACACCCATCATACAACTCACCTTCCTTGTCTCTCTTCAAACACTCTCATAATATGAACTTTATCCCCCTTTGACATATTGACAAAGTGGGAAAAAAATAATCATAAGGACCTAAAAATACCACCAACAAGAGAGGACCACTATATAAAGATGATAAAAACTCCCCCTTACCTTGAGCCTACCTCTTCTTACTTTGACAACTTCCTCTTGCTATATGTTAATACTGTTTTCAACCAAGCACTACAACCAATGAAGAAATAACACACTAAAATACTAAAATATGATGAAACTCACCAAGAAACATATGAGAGGGACTCCCCCTAATATATATTAGCCATTTCACCTCTTGAGCATCTTCAAATCTCCACACACCATGAAGAACCACCACACAGGCTTAGTAGCCTTCTCTCATACGCCACCTCAAGGACCATAAAATCACTTCATGCCACTCAATAAATAATAAACATGCTCTAAAGTAACTTTATAAATCACCTTGAAACACTCATACCTTTCTCTTTTTGATAAACTAATTGAAAAGTACTCTTCTTCACACTAGACCTGTCTACACTCCTTGTAGCTCTACCTAGAATTTGTAGAGCCCACAAATTTAATAGACACACCTTCATGACCTAAAAATTCATATTTAGATCACTCTTATATTCCCTCTTAGGAAAACCAATTTGAATAACCTATCTCATCCTTTTTGTCATACTTCCTTTACATCTTGATAAAATCATGAATAATTTGAAAAACACAAACCTGTAGATATTTATGAAGCTTGATTTGGAAACCCATTTGGCCTATTCAACCTATTAATAATCCTTAAACCTCAAATCATTAGGAAAACCACTTATTTTATTATAGCACAAAACTCTAGAATCTCAAAACAAATAAGGTCAACAAACCTCCTTCTGGTCAACACCCACCTATGAAACATTTTGCACACATGGAGATAACCATCACACACTTCTAAACCAAGAATTTGGCCTTCAAACCTTTGGTAACCTTGACTTCCTATACCATAGATTTTATTTACAAGAAGAAAGATAAACTCAGGAGCAAATTAAAACCTCCAAAAAGCACAAACATGATCAAGAAGACACAAAACCACCTTAAACACATCAAAAATAAGTGAATAGACATTTTTGAGAACCAAACTCTTCTTTACATTCCATAAATTTTATTATGCCACCTAAAAAACATCCATTTTGATCCTGTAGACATTGTATACACATCAAAAACACCTTATGACATTACTCTGACCTCATTAAAGCTCTTCTCCCATCTTGACACACCAAATCCAACTAGAAACACTCATCTCTTGCCTTCTAGGACCTTATGAAGAATACCAAAACAATACTTACTTATCTATTAAAAGGAGTCTCTTAAGAAGCATAAATAGAGACCTCCTCCTTCACATGGTTCATTAAAATAATTGGAAACCAGGAGTTTATCACAACTCCTCATATTCCTTCTACTCCTTGGTCATCTGATACTGATAGTTATTCTTCCTATGATTAAGAGAAAAAACTTTCTCATCCGCTAAAATATTCTCCTTCTCTTCTAAGACTGTATTGATAAGACATGGGGATAATATAGATTCATAACATACCTTTTCAATTGAATAATCTTCTTTACATTATAGAATGACACCTTCAGAGCTTGATAACATAGGAACTGAGATTAAAACTTTCTCACACACAATAGGTTGCTCGTTAGCATTCAAACACACCTTAGAACTAGCTTCAACCAGAACTACAGTCTTCTCCTTGAGCTTGGTATCTTTATTCATAACATGAGAAGACAATGAGAGCTCTTGGCACTCTACAAATTTTATAGCATTCTCCACCATAGAAAATATATTACTTGGACATGTAGACTCATCATGACTCATACTTAAGACCTTTGGTTTCCATGAGTTAACATGCCTTATTTTTTACACTCTAGTAGCATGATTAAACATATACTATCTTATAGGCCTTTTCTTTCAAAATATAAAAATGAGACCTCTTTATTTATAGTTGAAGCACACTATACCTCTTCAAAGAAGCTTATCCTACTTTTCCTTATTAGAAAAAATATTGAAATATGTCCATTCTTCTCACAATTGAAACAAACTACTTTTGAAGAAGACTCACCTTTTGACTGATGACCCCCATCATAGTTTCATGGAAACTCATTTTTAACTTGTCTCTTAGATTATTTAGCTATATTCCCAAACTGATTGCAAGAAAAATAGTAACCATTGAAAATTACATACCTCATGGGATTTGGTTGTCCAATCTAATTTATCTTCACTCTGCCAGTACCTTCATTCCTTGACTAATTATTGACCTTCAATATTTGATTTATGTTAGTCTTCATTTTGTCTTGATTTGCATTTTTTGGTTCTTCTTTGTATCTTAGACCAGTTATATCACTTCCATGAATTTTACCACTCAAAATATTGTCTAGATCACTTGATTCTTTTAAAATAACATAAATGACTACATCTTATTAGATGTCTTCTCTAACTCATCTTTTAATGACTCATTTTCAATTATATAACTTGAACATTCATCTTTTTTTGATTTTAGGCTTATAGATAGGATTTAAAATTTAAAATTGAGATGTTTGACTATATCTTCATGCTCGTCAGTGTCTTCATTCATTCTTGCTTCATACACACTAAATTGCTCCTCATAGTCCTTGATTTAAGACTTCATCTTCTTGTTAATCTTCTTGTCAATCTTCGGTTCTTCAAGAGCATTCATCAATTCAGTCTCATAGTCTACCTCATCTTTATCATCACTTGAATCACTCCAAGTAAACTCCTTTTGATATGAGTAACTTCCTTCCTTAGCCATGAAGAGGGTTTTATCTTTAATAGGACCATCATATTCATGATCATACTCTGAGTCACTATCTTCACTCTCATCTAATGAGCTACAATATTTATTGGTGTAAAGAATCTTCTTGTTCTTGAATGACTTCTTATTATCATACTCTCTAAATCCCTTCTTTATTTTATTAGACATGTATGGTCTCTTGCCAGCATCATGACCTTGACCATGTTATTCATCATCATCATCATCATAATAATAATAATAATAATAATAATAATAATTATTATTATTATTATTATTATTATTATTATTATTATTATTATTATTATTATTATTATTATGATGAGGGAAATTATTAGCAAAATGTCCTACTTATCCATAATTGTAGCATTTGAAGAGTAGTTTAACCTTATACTTTCCTGACTATTTTCAATTTCCTATATAAACAAAGTAATTAGTTCATCTTCATCAATATCAGATATGTCATCCTTCTTGAGTTTATTACCTTGGAACTTCTTCTTTGGCTTCATTTTTACCTTGAATGCTTCTTACTTCTTTGGTGGTATATCATCATTTCCTTTCATCTCATAGGTAGTAAGGATGACATGCAACTCATCCATATTTAGCTACATAAGATCATGAATTTATTCTATAATAGATACTTCTGAATCAAACTTGAGAGAGAGAGACCTTAGTAAATTTTAAACTACATTATCATCCTAAAGTTTCTCTCTAAGACCTCTAATGATTTTCAAAATCTCATCAACTCCCTACAAAAAGGATGCCACAAAATCTTATTCCTTTATCTTAAAACTCTCAAATTATCTTTAGTGAGTCTAAAAATTTTACCACTTAGCCTTTAAATCTCCTTCACGAATAATATTCAATTTATCCCACATTTCCTTGGCAGATATGCAATGGAATACCCTTGTGTATTCAATCTCTAAAGGACACAAGTGATAGCATTCATTGACTTAGAATTATTCTCAAACAACTTCTTATATATAGATCTAGATGGAAGAATAGTAGGTGTATAATAACCATCCATAAAATATCACCAAGCGTCAAACCTTAGGGACATGATGTAGGCCCTCATCCTTGCACTCCAAAAAGTGTAACTAGATCCATTAAACATCGAGGCTTGCTTGGTGGAAAAATATCATTATTTTTGATGACTACCCATATCGTACCTTAGATATCCTTCAAGCTATCAAGTGTTTACCAAATTATAGGTATAATCACTAAGAATAGGGTGTGAATTAGTGGTGATAAATAATCCGATCCAATTTCTAAACCCTTCAAACACTTAAGCATTCAATACAACCATTCATGAAGCATACAAGATGTTTATAGTAATAAAAAGTGAAGATAATGAAAGATCACACACACAACACAAGATCTATGTGGGAAAACCTCTTGAGGAATAAAAACCATTCTCAATCTTGCAAACACATAGACTACTTGTCCTATAAGATGATCACAAACATGATACTGGTCAAGTCCTTCTGAGTAAAATTTAGTGAAACAATTATTTCATAAGGATCAACTACCTCTAGGATGATCAAGTCCTTTTAACCACCTGTTAGTCAAGTCACTCTAACAAACTTTAGTGAAACACATCATTCACAAGGAATACCTACCCCTAAGATCATCAAGTCCTTCTAACCACCTATTGGTCAAGTCCTTCTAACCTAGATGTCAAGAAACCTCCCAACACTTATGAATTAAACATCTTTAGATCACTAATTTCCTACCAATATGACGGAGATATAATTTATATCAACTCTCTTAAACTTTACACACTACACATTACACACTTTGATCTACCTCTCAAATCAACCACCAAGCTCACATATACATCTTCCATCCTTTGCTCATCCTCAATCTTCAAACCTAAAATATCACTATCTTTGAAATTATAAATATAACCGATAGGTCATACACATAATCATCAACCTACTCTACTCTAAAACCCATCCACTAGGCACACATCCTTTCCTTTACTCTTCAACTCTCACAGACACCTCTTCTCAAAAGTCTATCATATCTATTCAACAAGCTTAGAAACCATCACATTTGGCTTCATCTTTTATAGAGTCTTCATTATTATTATGATCAAAATATTCCTTTTTGGTCACAACACATGCCTTCACCCTTAAGTTATCTAACATGGGTCACTTTTAAGCACAACCCTCTTTTAAATAGGCCTAAGTCATCCTTTAAGTCCTATGAAGACCCATTCACCTCTTTGACACTTCTCCATGCAAACTAAGAACATAGGAACACTTTCAAATACATGTAACCATGTCACACAATCTATAGGTCCTCTTAAAGTGATAACAACTATCACATCACCCTTCTACTAAAGCTCAATTTACTCAAACAAAATTCTATGCAAATAACCACCATGAACAAACACATAGTCACCTTCTAAGACTTTAATCATACTATATATGATTCATCAAACCTTCATAATCCACATAGATGGTCCTCATGGAGTCTAAAACACTCTTTGATAATTATCTCATCTATAAAAATCAAAATACCATCAAGAAAAACTCTATTAACCTTCTCATTTTACTTGCAGATCATGAACAAACACATTGTCAACTTTGGATCTTAATAACTTTTATTGTACAAACATTTATACATTTAAATGAATATTTAAAAATGTTCCTTGAAGTCCTCTACACTATTTGTTTACTATAACATCAAATTGTAGATAGATCAGAAGTAAAGGCTCAAAAACCAAGAACTAGTCTTTCCTTTCCTAAATTCAAATATTTAAATCCAAATGGTCAGAGTTAAACCTCAGTCACTTATAACACATCTCATGCTCTTCACTCAACTCACACCATCGATCTTATTTAGAGTTATCTCAAAATTTATGTCATAGTGATCAAGTATGCAAATGTTAAACCTCAAACATGTTGAATTAATATCATGCTTTCTAACAATATTCACAACATATGCACCATTGATCTCTACTGAGTAGACTAGTATTTATATTTTGATGCTCACGGTTAGATCTTGCTCAAAACTCCCAAGATTATGACACTTGGCACCCTCATGTGTATTTTGACCATTTTATTGTTAATCCATTATTTTAGTGCCACTTGTCAATCTCATGTGTATTTTTGACTCTTTAACTTGTCCTACACCATTAATCTTCATCAGTACAAACCACCACTCACCATTGATCTTCTATCAGACTAGTGATCTTGTGAGACTTGTAAGAATTGCATGAAACCTTTGACATGTTGAATTTATATGCACCATTGATCTTAATAAATAATATTCAGTGATCACCATTGGATCATCTATAACAATGACCTCATAATTCAATGTGATTAAACTTGATAGTCTCTGGCCCATCACAGTCTGCTAAAGCAACATTGAAGATTTAAACTTGATATAGAAATCATTTCCAGACTCCAAATTTTTAGGGTAGATTCTTAGAACTATATACAACATATCCATGTGAAACTTTTACCATTATTGAATTTATTCATACCTAAATTAAATACACAAATTTTTTTGTTCATTTATATCTACATAACATGCAATGATGGTCTAGTTAAGTAGAGAAATTTAGTGAAATTTTGTCTAACAGGCTAACTTTACACCGATAAATCTTTAGCTATGCTCAACCTCATGATGTAAAATTTGAACCAAATGATTAGATTTTATATTGTAATCCATCATATATTAAGATGCTCTTGGAACCTTTATGTATGTGAAATATAGCATCATCAATATGCTTACTCAAATATTTCTATCACAGAACCAACTATAGTAGGATGAATATAATGAAGAGCTAGATGAATACCATGCACTTCCAAAATATCTCCATTCATATTTGACCTTTGATAGGATAGCTCACGCATGATTAATACTTAAGACCCATCCCTAATAATTCCAAAACTAAAGATCAACCAAGCCTACTTTAAACATACTAGCATAAACACACTACACACTTTGTCATTGACACATAGACTATCAAGACACTCTATCCACTCACCTGGAGACATCCATGAAATAACTAAAAAGCCTCCAACAAACATTTCCTCCGTAAAAATAATAATATGGGATGCCTTATATAGAATGATAATGGAACTTGGACCACTCATCACAAGGCTTCCATCTCTAACCATGACAACCACCCTAGGCTATTATAACTTCTTTCAATTAGAATATTCCATCAATTCTCAAATGAAATCCAAATTCCATTTTGTCTTCTCTCTATGGTTGTGATGCCTATCTAACTAAAATGATATACCCACTTCTCCCTTTTAGGAAAAATATTTTTAATGTTTCTTATATTCAACCTACTTGGGAGAATATTCAAGTTAAGAATTCACCAATTCACTTCATGTACATCCATTAAGTAGTAAAATACCTTAAAATAAGGCCTAATTGATAATTAAATTAGTTTTTATGTTTTTTTCCTCAATTCAAGCCATTCTAACATTTTTATGGGCTATCAAATTTATGATTGTGCCTTTTATGATGACTCAATTGGTTGATGTGGTTTGTGTCCATCTTTGATTTATGATTTTGGGATCTCTTTTCCACTTGGCACATATACATAGTCTTCCAAACATATTATTAAACCATAGTTAGCTTCTCCTTGCATTCCTAGGTCTACTTGGTAGCCATTTTCTCTTCCTACACTCTTTTATCCTTACTCTTATAGACCTAGGCGATCAGAGTAGTGAGATGTCTCCACATGGCACAATCCTAATAACCTTGAATCTTAAAAATGCATGGATCAACCTAAGAATGTTGGATACTAGGATATCACCATGTGACATAATCCCACTAACTCACAATCCTATATTTGTATGAATGACCCAGGGACTATGGGGTATTGAGATGTCACCACATGGTGAAATCCTATTAACCTATAGTACTAGGGCCATTAGATCCCATTTTGACCTTCAAGACTCTAAGTTTCAAGGATCATTCTATAAAACACCATCTTGGTGACTCAGAGGCTTGGGGCAATTGACTTCTATCTCAGCCTTTTGGTCATTGATGATGTCATGTGGTAGCATCCTAACAACCTGGAGGCCTAGGGCCATTAGGATTTTGACTACCTTTTGTGTCCCTAGGTACCCTTGATTATGCCACATGGCATTATCTCAAGACCCTTGGGGCTTTGGAAATTTAAAATAAAAAATCTAAGTGTTACGAAGTCCCTTGGGTGCCTAGGTGAATAATATCATGCCATGTGGCATGATCTAAATCACCTATAGGGTTTAGGAAAAACATGTAGAAAATATAAGGTAAAAAAATAACTAAAGCAAATGAAGTCACTAATAAGTTTTCTAAAAATATAGTAAAATCCACCAAGGCATAAATAAATGGCAATTTCTGAGTTTGGACACATAATATAATTTGTCAGTTTGTAGTAATGAATTCATATTATTTTCAAAGCTTGAATAATTTATGAATAGCCAAGTCTAAGTTTAAATTTTGATTGACTCTTTATAATGGGGAATTATAAATACTTGGCCACTTTTATATCAAAATAAAATATTTTAGAGGTTCAATTTTTATTGGGTGGATCAAAAGTGGAATTTATTATGTTGAAAAGACTTGAATTTAGACTTAGTTAATATCAATAAAGTATTTAGATGGTCAAAATTCACATCCAAAAACATAAAAACCAAAGACCAAACCAAACAAGAGGATACCCATTTTAAATTTGAGAATGGGGCATGTTGGAACCAACAAATAAAAGTCTTATTTTAATCTAATAGAGAGGAACATTCATTTTTTAACTATTAATGCTCATAATTATACTTAATCCAAATTTGGATAAGCCATTACTTAGATATTATATTGAAAGGAAAATCATATCTTGTGGAGCCTTGGATGTAATAGGAGGAGTGTTATTGAGCCTAGAGCTTGATTCATCCATTGTGATCCTTAAAACCACAAAATATATTTCAAAGCACCATTGGCCAAGTGGGAGATTGAGGCTCAACAATTTTACTCAAGATAAGTATTTATAACTCTAGATCTTTCATTTTAATAATAGATATTACATTGTATTAATCAATTTTTAAATCTCCTATACACTTATACTTAGTGTGGCTATAGTGTTTTTTGAACCTGCCACTTCCTACCTTAGGTAACCTATGCCCCCATTTTCATACTAGGGTTCCTTACCCTTTTTCATTTAATCACCCCCTTATTTATGTTTTTATCTTTTAAATACTATATTCAATTAAAATTATAAGACCTAGTTAGGTTTATTGTTTTATTGATCTCCTAAAGTATTTGGAACCCTTTCCATTGATGTTATGTTATAAGTGCTACTCTATCTAGGTTTAACTTGTCCATTTGGTCATGGCCCTATATAACTAAGTATCGATGAACTCTATTTAATTCACCTTTTTTGAGTCTAGATATATTATATAAGATAAGTTTTAGTTTAATACTACCTCATTACATACATTCTAGTGAACATAATGTGAACTAACCATTACCTTTTATCCTTCAATAAACTATATCAATGCAGGTTGATATAATTTTATTTATTTTAATTTTTCAATAAACTACATCAACAAACTAATCTAGTCTGAGTTCTAGTTATTTTTAGAAAACTACATCGGTGCAGGTTGATAACCCTTTTATTATATATATTTTTCAATAAGCTACTTCAATGTTGGTCGATCTAGTTTAATTTATGCATTTATTTTTTAGTCAGCCAATTATATCAACTAGGACCTATTTAATTTTACTTATCTAGTTTTTTTATCTACATTTTCTAAAAAACTACATCTATTTAAGTCCATCTATTCTATTTTTGTGTTTTTTCTAGGAAAATACATCAACATAAGATTATACATTATTGATTATATGTTTTCCACCAAGCTACTTTGTTGTAAGATGATCCAATTTTTGTACATAGATCTAAATTATTTTTAGTCAATTAACTATATCAACCAAGATCAATCCTATTCTATATTCTAAGTAATTTTTTGCCAGGCTATATCAACCTAGTTTGATATAGTTTTATTTTATAGTCAATTCCATTAACCAAAATTTTAATCAAATTTTACATTATGTGAAAATTAACTTTGAACTAAAAAATATATCAACCTAATATAATATAGATATAAATTTATTCTCTTACCTATCAAACTATATCAACCATGGTCAGTATAGTTTTGTGTTCGTATTTGTTGTTAGTAAATTGTATTAACTCTATCTGATCTAGTTTACTATGTCTGTATTATTTAAATAACTACATTATCCTATACCGATATGGTATTGCATTATTTCATTTTAAATATAACCAAGGAATATTACCTTTCCTTTTTAGTAATTAACTTAAAAATTTACTCTTTTTTTATATCCATTCATTAAAATCTTCAAATTAATTTTTGAAATTGATTTTTAATCTTTTTTCTCTTTATTTGACTTTCCCTAGAAATTGTGTTTTGATAGTTTTAAAATTAATTAGCTACTATCATGAAGGTTAATATAGTGTTATATTTAAATCCTTATCTATTATTCATAGACATCATGACATGAGGGTCTTGCCCCAATACTTATAGCCATAGTACATATCTAAACATAAATTTTAGTCTCCACATACCTCATAGTATTTAGGAAATTTATAGGATTCCATATTTCATTGAACCTTAGGAAGTTAACCATCCATATAATTTTATAGTGCACTAGTTAGTGGTTAGTGCT
Organism: Torreya grandis; assembly: GCA_037957365.1. NCBI lineage: Eukaryota > Viridiplantae > Streptophyta > Pinopsida > Cupressales > Taxaceae > Torreya > Torreya grandis. Next base: position 1,364,860 of record JARHVA010003273.1, on the reverse strand, counting down.
GGGAAGTTACTATTAGCTTACCCATGAAAATGGGTTTAGTCAGCTATAGAAATGGTACTTCTTCCATGGTTAGTGCTTTAAAATATTGGGCCATCATTATTTAATAGAAAAGCAAGTATCTTTGCGAGCCTAAAAATGAGTCACATCATTTTATTACATCTACATGATGTTAATTTCAAATAAATAGTTAAAAATAATATTTAAATTTATAATTCTTTACTTTCTACTGTATTCTATATTTTAGACCATCTTAACCAATATTAATACATTTTTGTCCTGGGTGTCCCAATCCATCGTGCAATGTTGATATAGTTTTTTATGTGTGAAAATCTACATTAATTAGGTTTGATATCATCAAATAGGTTTTATTTTATTTTTGATTTGTTTATTAGACTATATCACCCAACACTGATAAAGTTATGTCACTATATTTTTAACTTTTCTCTAGATTTGATCTGTAAACACCACTGAAAAACTCAAAGTGAAGTTTTAAACATATGGATTTTGAATTTCTCAAAATAAACAAATTCTCAAAAATAATCAAAAGAACTTGCAATTGTTTGGCAAAGTATTCTCAATTATCGATTTGGATTAGAATTGTCACAAAGACTGATATCTTCCGTTCACCAATAAAATTGGATTTTGTTTTAAAAATTAAATGTCATAAGTTGTTAATTTTTCAAATATTGCATGATTTCTTGATTAATTAAAAATCAGACTACTTGAAAATAGAACATGCAATCATGACAAATTACCACATGAAATTGATAACGGAGTTCGGCATTGATTGCCTACATCTCTGGGTCCGCCCAATAGTGAGGACCATTTCTATTAAATATTTGCAACAAATGGCTTAAAAATTCTTGAAATGCTACACAAATTTCCTCAGGCCTGATCTCTATCCAAGAATTCCACCTTTGCTGATAAACTCAAGCTCAGTCACATGGAATCCTTCCTCAGTCTTCAATCCCCTTCCAAAATTGCTTTGGTCCTTCATTCAATCTATTAGTATATCCAAATAATAATAATAAAATTCTATTTTTAATTACAAAACATAATTAAAAAGGCTTACTTACTATGTACAAGGTCGGATATTGGAGAAAATTCCATTTGGTAGCTATTTTCAAGCTTCCATCTAGCTCTCAACCTCTTAAAAATAAAACACAGTCAGAAATCCGTGTCCATACAAGTAAAAGTTACTCCCTTTTATAGCATTTCAACCACCGTGGCTGAAGCAATCAAGACCTTATCCTTTTAGGTGCCAGGTCTCAAGTTCCAAACCCTCTTCCTCTATTTTAGGTGCCTAGGGATGTGGGAAAGGGCGTCCTTCCTCCATGGGTGCGCTTTGATGAAGGAAATAGTCCCACATTTGCTGGGAGAGGTTGTTTTAATGCTTAAAATAGCAAACTTGCCAAAGTTTTCAAATGCCTAGCATTTGGGTGCCAACTTTGGCTGCCACCTAGCTAGTCAAATGCCTAGATGCATGTTTAGTGGAGTGTTTGGTGGATAGCGTAGAGGTTTGGCACCTTTTATACATATGAATTTATCAAATACCATGTGCATAAAAAAAAACCTAACCAATATTTTTTGCCCACTAATTATTTTACATGTGTCAAATGTATATTGGTCCACTTGGCATTTCTCAATTGTGCCACGTCATTTTTGACATCCCTGTCACATGATTTCTTTAACTGGCTATATCTTGAGCATTCAGACTCCATTTTTTGAACCGTGAAAAGTGCTAGAAATCTCTCGACAAGCTCTATGCTGTGCTATCATTTTATCATAATATGGGAACTTTTTTTTCACAAATGGAGAGATCCACTTAGATCAAACTGCCCCACTAAGCGCTTTTGGACCCCAAAAGCATGGTCTCCATTAAAAATTCTTTTGCAAAAACACCACTGCAACATATCATAGCAACGATTCAAAATTCAAACTAAATCCTTGAAATGTTAGTGAAAAACAAATATCTACCCATTGCCACATTGTGGATAGAAAACACATTGCTTGCTCAAATGTCACATCTCAAAAATGGTGCATCTGCCAATCACTACAAATTTTTCACCAAGTGTAACTGCAAACCAATTTATTAGTGTAATAATTTTACACACTATTTATAACCATAATTGATAGTTACAATAAAATGCCCAAAAATGAATAAAGGTCTTATAAAATGTGCATATATCATGCATGGCTACAAATAGTTTGTATAATTAGTACAATTACAAATGGTTCCCATAAATGGTCTTATAAGCCTCTATTTCCACAATATAAAAGACAACATATAAACTGCATTGCAAATTTCTCAAAATAGACATACTGATCATGCCCATATAAATTGCATATACTATTTTCAAGGTTTAAAAATGAAGTTTCAAAATCCCAAACATGAGAAAATATTCCAAGTATGCTTAACTTGTCCCTTGGATTTCTCTATAGACCACTCCAATAAACCATATCAACATTCAAATCATGGTGAATGTCCTTTATGCATACAACATAGATCCCAAAATTGCTTTTCAACATGAATACATCCACTAATCATGACAACATGAATGTCAAAAAATTGTTTACCAACCCTCTTAATCAAATTTTCTTGATTAGTTGGTGAGATTTCTTTAGTGGATTTAGTAACTTTTGTATGGGTTGATTTAACTTCATTAATTACCTTGTTGATAGGTTTATAGGCCATCTTAATCATACCATTTCTATGATGGTGTGATGGTTGAAGTCTCCAACAATTTTCAACTTGATGTCCACTTCTGTTACAATGAGTACAAAACCTTTTGTCCACTCTATTGGAAAACATATTCTTATTACTACTCTCAGAACTCTATTTAGGAGAATAGTCTTTCAAAATCTTTCTAACAAAGATTTACATTTCCAACATTTGGCTACACAATGATTAAACAATCCACAAAAACTACATGGATAAACATGCCACAAATTTTGTGTACCATAATCAAAAGGAACATTGGAATATTTATGTTGTCTGGTAGAATTAGAATCAACATGATTGCAAGTGTGGCAAAAAGAATGTGTTTTACCTTCCATCCAAGAGGATTTACAATTCTCCATAACACATCTTGCTTCTACTTTCTCAGAGCATTCACTTGTTTCATTCTGAATACTAGATCTGTACCTAACCCTACACAATTAGGCTTATTCTCTACCTAAATGGGGTTAGTATCACCTTGGCCATCTTTTCCTAGGCCTTTTCCATTAAACCCAATTTTAACAAGTAATTTTGAACCTATTCCTTTTGTATATTATTCAAATTTACCAAAATCATTGTTATTAGATTCTTCATGGGAAGGAAAATCAATTGACGACTTACATGCACTTACAATGTTTTCATTTGTCATAGTGCTTACATCTACAATGGAAGGCAAATCCTTCACTTGTCCACCATTCTATAGTTTTTCCATGAGCTCATCCTTGGCTCATACTCCATTTTCAATTGGGCAATCTCCTCATCCAAGGAGTACAATGTTGCTCTTAGGAAAAGATTCTCTTCCTAGGTTTGTTGGTTATATGCTTCAAGCTCATCAAGCTTAGATCTATTTGATAACTTGCCCATTGCACCTGTCGAATCAAAAAAATTGAAACAAATGCCAAAATAGAAGCAAAAACAACAATCAATTATTAAATCCCATTGATTAACTACTCTAATACCAACTTGATCTATAAACACCACTGAAAAACTCAAAGTGAAGTTTTAAACGTACAGATTTTGAATTTCTCAAAATAAAGAAATTCTCAAAAATACTCACAAGAACTTGAAATTGTTTGGCACAGTATTCTCGATTATTGAATTGGATTATAATTGCCAAAAAGACTGATATCTTCCATTCACCAATAAAACTAGATTTTATTTTAAAAATTAAATGTCATAAATTGTCAATTTTTCAAATATTGCATGAGTTCTTGATTAATTAAAAATCAAAATACTTAAAAATAAAACATGCAATCATGACAAATTACCACATGAAATTGATAATGGAGTTCGGCATTGATTGCCTATGTTTCTGGGTCTGCCCAATAACGAGGACCATTTCTATTAAATTTGTGCAATAAATGGCTTAAAAACTATTGAAATGCTACACAACTTCCCTCAGGCCTAATCTCTATCCAAGAATTCCACCTTTGCTGATAAACTCAAGCTCGATCACAGGCAATCCTTCCTTAGTCTTCAATCCCCTTCTGAAATTGATTTGGTCCTTCATTCAATCTATTGGTATATCTAAATAAAAATAATAACATTCTATTGTTAATTACAAAACATAATTAAAAAGGCTTACTTACTGTGTACAAGGTCAGATATTGGAGAAAATTCCATTTGGTAGCTATCTCCAAGCTTCCATCTAGCTCTCGACCTCTTAAAAATAAACATAGTCAGAAATCTATGTCCATACAAGTAAAAGTTACTCTCTTTTATAGAATTTCAACCACCATTGCTGAAGCGGTCAAGACCTTAGCCTTTTAGGTGCTAGGTCTCAAGTTCCAAACCCTCTTCCTCCATTCTAGGTGCCTAGGGATGTGGGAAAGGGCGTCCTTCCTCCATGGGCAGGCTTTGACCAAGGAAATAGTCCCAAATTTGCTGGGAGAGGTTGTTTTAATGCTTAAAATAGCAAACTTGCTAAAGTTTTCAAACTCCTAGCATTTGGGCACCAACTTTAGTTGCCACCTAGCTAGTCAAACACCTAGATGCATGTTTAGTGGAGTGTTTGGTGGATGGCATGGAGGTTTGGCACCTTTTATACATTTGAATTTATCAAATACCATGTGCATAAAAAAACACCTAACCAATATTTTTTGCCCCCTAATTATTTTCCATGTGTCAAATGGATATTGGTCCACTTGGCATTTCTCAACTATGCCACATCATTTTTGACATCCCTATCACATGATTTCTTCAACTGGCTATATCTTGAGCATTCAGACTCCATTTTTTTAAATGCAAAAAGTGATAGAAAGATCTTGATAAGAGTTATGTTGTTCTATCATTTTTATCATAATATGGAAACTTTTTTTTCAAAAATGGAGAGATCCATCTAGATCAAGATTAAACTACATTGACCAGGCTTAAAATAGTTCTATCTCTACATGTTAATTTATATACCTACATTACCAAGATTTATATAGTACATTTATTGATATTGATATGTTTAATTTTCCTATATTTAACTACATCAACCAAGATCAACATAGTTTCATCATTAAATTTATGTTTTTGTAAGTACATCAACCATGACCAATATAATACATTTTTTGGTCATTATTTTTTTATCTTTTTACCCTTTATTGAGTACATTAATCAATCTTGATGATTTATCCTTTAAATTTATATCTACATAACTACATCTACCATGGTCAATATAGTATATTTTATACTTTACTGAGTTAGGTGATATAGTTTTCACTTCAAATATTCCATCATACAATATATATTTGGTGATTCTAAACAAAGAACACAACATTATATGATGGATTTTACTAATGCACCTAAATTTCCTAAGTATCACCTTCCATATACTTATATATAAAATCTAGATATAATAAAAATTCATGTGGCCACTTTTGACTTTTTTAGTCACCCCCAACTGTTGCGAAACTCACAAAGATCATACAGAGGTTTTTTGCACCTATAATGTATTGAGTTCCTTACAACAAGCTCATGTATAGATGCTTCTCATTTATGCCCATGATTAAAGTGATCAAGTGAAATTTTTTGCATTGACTAAGTGTTGATGCATGCTCCATAAAGAGATCCTCCATAGCAGAAGATAAAATGGTGTATAGGTTTAAGCATGTAAGCCTCCCAGTCTTGACAAAGTGAAGAAATAAGTGCACAAGAAGTAGATCTAAATAATCAAAAGTACACCATAGATATTAAATATTCTTGTGAATTATCATTCAAAGGCCTCCTTTTTATTAAATTATAAATTACCATGCCTAATCATATAATTCCACTTCTATGCTCTCACTAATCGCATGATGTATTCTAGGTTGTGTAGCTTCCTCTATGTAGACTACTAAAATCTCCTAGATTTAGAATGCAAATTTGTGAGTCCATCAAAATGGGGGATAAGTATCACCTATTCTATTATTTTGTCTTTATTTCATGCACCTAGCATAGGATGCAACCAAGTAATAAAGTAGTGTGTAGGGTAAGGCATAAAGTGAGTGTCAACTTACTTCATGAGCATGAAGATCAACTAGGTTATCAAAAATAAAATAAAGGCACATATTCCTTTAAAATAATACTCTTGACTTGCACATAATTTAGATAAGTCCCAAGTGTAAACTTTTCATTATGCATATAATTCCTAATAATTATAAGTCGATCCCCTCCCATGTGTATATCAATAACTTGATGAGGCTAATGGTAGATCCTAAGGAAATCAAGTGGTTGAGTGTTCTTAATTTTTGATTGCTAGAAGCATGGGCATGAATTATTTTATGAGAACCTCAAACCACTCAATCGATCATCATTATGAATTGTAATTGCCTTGATAGTGGGTAAAAAATTTAATTAATGACCCACGGGCCTATCATTGCTTGTAAAAGCCTAGGTCTTTCAATGTAAAGAGGTTGACATTTTTAAGAAACCTCACACTACCAAAATATTCCCTCTAAGAGTAATTCTATTGGTTGAACCTTGCATTTTAAGGGGTATTAAGTTCACCTCCCTCTATCCTTCTTACACTCTATATTCTATTTATGTTTATTGATCTTTGTCTATGGGTAATGTCTATGCATGTCATCACTATCCATCACCAACACCTCTAAGTAGAACTTGGAACTCACTTGCAAGTCATACCTTGTGCACATTCCAGTGTTTGTAAACATTGTATTTGTATCATTTATTATCCCTCTCAGTGTTACATTGCATTCTTGTGCTTCTTTATGAAACACTTATGCATTTGAAGTATCCCTATCTGTGATATTACCTTTTCCTCTAAGATTCATAGTGTGTTTGTAGAGGTAGGAGAACTCTCTTTATTCTTAGTGTATTAAATTTTATTTTCCTATAAATAATTACCTTCTCCCTCCCTTTTCCCTCAAAGTATTAGGTTCAAATTATTAGTATATTTACCTTTCTTCTCTTTAGGTTTATGCACTGGTCCTAAACTTGGTACACTTAGAATAGAAGGAATCTAACCTACTCTATGGGATCATTCCAAGGAGTGTAAGGGTCCCACACCTTAGGTATTTTCTCATCATTATGACAACACAATTAATTCTCTATGTGAGTAGGTGAGAGATAACACTTCCACACTTAACACTAAATAATTTTATGCCCTATGAAATAAATGCACACTATGTTCCCTATCACAAAATCTCCTACACTATATATCATCCATAGGTGCATGTTTTGAATGAAAATATTTTTTGGCATACCTAATGGGACTAGTTTGAAGAAAGAACTTAGGAATTAGTGTTACCCTTATCTAACAAGTGTTGCAAACACTTAGTAATAACACCTAATGACTCCAGACACTTCTATTTTTCAAAGATTAGTCCCCTATCTACATGACAAGATAAATGAGATCATATTCAAGAGGCATTAATTTTTATTACATTGATCTCTCTATGTCTTCAAGAAGAAGAGTAAGAACATCTCCATCCCCTATCAGGATAAGGAGTAGGTCAAGACAATCATTCCTTAGATCTCAGTCTACACTTCTCCCTATCCCATTCATAGATACACATATGAATTAGATATTTGTGCCTTTTAATGGAGGCATTATATTAATTCTTGCCTAATATGATGACATTCTAGACACAACCCTAAAACATTTATCCTACTTCACTAGCAAGAATACAACTTCCCCTATAGAGCATATTCAAGATATCACAAATATTTCCTTAGTACACCATATCACCAATTCACAGTTAGTATTCTTGCCTCTTCTTTCAAAGTTAAATCACTTTAGTGCTATCAAGGCTTGAGACCAAATTCTATTGACAACTAGGACAAACTCAAGGAGGAAATATACAAGTAATAATAGGACCTTAGTGACCACTTGTCATTGATAGAACAACTCATAACTATAAAGTGATCCCCACATGATAATATGGTTGATTTCAACTTTAAGTTATAGAGAGTTTGGGATAGGATCCCAACCTTGTGTAAGCTAGCTCCCAATATTGCATTTTTATATTTTTTGAAGGCTATTAATAGTGATATATCTATGATAATTTAATCTATAGAAGGTGAAGTACTACTCAAATCCTATGAATTCATTATGCACACAATTTTTTTTTTGATCTAAGTAGGGAAAATTGCACCTAGACCCCATATGCCTTTATTAATAAAACCTCATCCTAGCCAACCAATTTTGAAACTTATGTTAGCACCTATCCCCATCATAGTAAACCCACCATATTCATATGTTTTTCCCTATAATGAAATAAATGAGGTCAAAATGCCACTATAAAGTTTTAAAAAGTGAACTTGTGGCCCTTAAAAGGTATCAAACACATTATTTTATAGCTCATCCATAGTTCACTAAGAAAGACCAATCAAACAATCCTCCCTACCTAGGTGTTACACAAGCACATAATTAGTTTGCATATAATAGACCACCTTATGCACAAAGGTTTGATGTTAGAGGCAGCTCTAGATTCCTTGTACCCATGCAAAACAATCTTGCATAGGATCTTGAGTGGTGTTTTCCATGCAGTGAACTAAATAATAAACCTATATGCACTAATGGAGTCATGAACCAAGTGCTCATGGTGTAAATCTTGTCACAAATGTAGGGGCAGACAAATACTATAGCTCCATATATATAAGAAACTCAAGGTCCAATGAAGCAACAATATGAGTCTATTCTTATCAACTACAATGAGGAAGACTTCAACTAGGTAACTTAGAGAGGTGTATCAAGTATAAAAAACATCCCATTTGAGTTTAATAAAATATTTCAAAGGAGATTGAAAGAGGAGGTAGTACCAACTTTAAGCCCTCTCCTTCAATTCCCCAAGTTACACATGCCAGTGTACAAGACAAGGTGCCTATGAAACCTTTAGTTCACATGGAGAAGCCTACACAAAGAGAAGAATGACCTTAGAATAGTGCACAAGTATGGTAAGAGGCTACTATTTAAAAACTATATTCAAAGGGATACCAAATTCCCTTCAACATAGTCAAACAAATAAAGAAAATTAACCTCAATGTAACTATTCTTACATTCCTAAAAGATTTTTAAAGCATCTTATAATTAATTAATTTAATAAAGAATGGCAAGAGCATCCTACATAGTTATATTGAGGTTAATTTTCTTTATTTATTTGACTATGTTGAGGGGAATTTGGGATCCCTTTGGGTATAGTTTTTAAATAGTAGCCTCTTACCATATTTGTGCACTATTCTGTGGTCATTCTTCTCTTTGTGATTCCCTTAAACAGGTTATGATGTCTTACATTAATAAAATATTTTCAAAGCATATTATAATTAATTTATTTAATAATGAATGGCAAGAGCATCCTATATAGTTACATCAAGGTTAATTTTCTTTATTGGTTTGACTATGTTGAAGGGAATTTGGGATTCCCTTTCACTATAGTTTTTAAATAGTAGCCTCTTATCATACTTGTGCACTATTTTGTGGTCATACTTCTCTTTGTGCAGGCTTCTCCATGTGTAAAAGACAAGGTGCTTATGAAACCTTTAGTGCACATGGAGAAGCCTACACAAAGAGAAGAATGACCTCAAAATAGTGCACAAGTATGGTAAGAGGCTACTATTTAAAAACTATAGCCAAAGGGATCCCAAATTCCCTTCAACATAGTCAAACAAATAAAGAAAATTAACCTCAATGTAACTATGTAGGATGCTCTTACCATTCATTATTAAATAAATTGATTATAAGATGTTTTAAAAAGCTTTTAGGAATGTAAGACATCACAACTTATGTCTTCCACATTTGTGAGTCTATGCCAATGCAAAGTGGAGGAAATATAAGTGCAGACTAGTACCAAGCCACCCCTATTCTATATCTTCTTGATTATCGACCAACACCTAGTACACAATTGCATGATAAAATTAGGTACAAGTATCTTGGTGATATCAAATAAGATCACATATATACTCAAAATTGTGTAATCCCCTATTTCAATAAGAATGGTCTAGACGGATGGAAAAATGGTTAAAAATGTAAGGAAAATCAAATATTTGAATCTTACACTACATGCATGCCCAAGTATTTTGATTGCACAAGATATCATAGTCATTAACTTGACTCCCTACTTCATTATCTTCCTCTCTTGAGACTTTATGATAAATATGGGTGAAATTTAACTTCAAACTAGTTACATATGTTACTCAGAAATAGATATGAGACTAAGGTGACCATCAGGGATGAACCCATCTTCAAAATTCATGTTAAACCATACTCTCCCAACCCATTTGAATTAACATACACAATGTATGATCATGAGGAGAAGTTGATTCTCCATAAAGCCACAATAATACTAGAAGAGAACCCAAATGATTTTTTTGGAATAATGGACATGTGAATGTTATGAGTGTAACCCATATGATAAATAAAAAGAGATAGGGCTAGGTATGTATTAAATCTTAGAGGAGGATTCCATGTTTCTTGAGCTGATAAAGGCATAAGAGAACCTTAAAGGTACATGGAAATTATTATTCAATGGTTCTCAAAGTAAAATTGGCATTGGGTCTAGTGTGAAGATAGTCTCCCCTCAAAAGGAGAAGTATTTCCATGCCTTTGGGTTGAGGTTCAATTTCACAAATAATGATTCAAATTAGAAGGCACTAATCTATGGTTTCTAGCTAGTGTTGAAGAAATAAATTAAGGCACTATAGGCATTTGGTGATAGTTAACTAACCATAAACCAAGTTAGAGAATAGAACATGACCAAGAATAACTTGATGAAAGCATACAAGCATAACACAAGGGATATAATTGAAGGCTTAAATGTATTCAATATTAGTTTCATATCAATATTATAGAATACTAATGAAGATATACTCATAAATGTAGTTGTGCAAAATGACATATTGTGTGATATGATTAAGGAGTCCAAATAGCTTGTTAAGCTTATGATTAGACCAATAGTACCCAAAAACATAGATAATTAGCATGTGTTTTAAAGTGATGAGTAGATTATCAGATTCCTATAAGATGAGGTAGAGTTATGCACTAAGAAGCAAGAGTAACTACAAGATCAATACACTAGTCAAGCCATCTAATTAAAGGGTAATAAGATGCCAAAAGGGTTAGTTACCCTAAAAATAATCTTCAGTTCTAATGACTATCTCAAAAGAGAAAGGAGAAGCATGACAATAAAATATGAGGTCTATGTACAAGTAATGATTTTAAAAGAAAAGGTCCTAAAAGCTAATAAGTTATGCTCCACATCAAAAATTAATAACTTTATGAAACTTAGCAAAGGACATGATAATATTTTTTCATGGAAGTATAAGTACCTAAGAGGATTTGGTCTAGGCTTAACACAACATACAATTGAGATTGATCTTGGTGCACATCTAATTCACCAAAACTAGAGGCATATTAAACCAAAAATTGAGCCCTTAATGAGAAATGATCTCTCAAAGCTCATAAAAGATAATATAATACTTCAAATCAAACACTCTTCATTGGTTGATAAGATAGTCACAATGTAAAAGAAGAATGTGGAGATACAACTATGCATAGACCTCAAAGACCTAAATAGATCCTCCCTTAAGGGTCACTATGCTCTCCCACCAATGGGGTAGATCCTAAAAATAGTTATAGGCATAGAGATATTCTCATTGCTATATGGTTACTCAGGCCACAATCAAATTCTTGTATAAAAGTGTAATCACTATAAAATAACATTCACCACTAAGTGGGTAACATTTTCATACCAACAGATTCCATTTGGTTAACAAATGCAAGAGCAACTTTAAAAATATCCATGGATATGGAATTTAAGGAGCTCATCAACAAGGTCATCTAGGTTTATCTTGATGACACAACTATTTTCTCTAAGCACATAGAGTATCTCTTGGGCCATATGGAACAAGTCTTTGAAAGGTGTTAGGAGTTTGACTATCTCTGAACCCTAGCAAGATTATCTTCATAGTTCATGAATGCACTTTACTATGACACATTATTTCCAAAAGGGGATTCATAATCAATCTAAAGTAGGTTAGATATAATTCATCTCTTCTTCTTACAAGTCACAAAAAGTGTCTCTATAGCTTCCTAAGAAGAATCAACTTTTTTAGAAGATTTATGCCTACTTTTTCTACCCTAACCAAACCCCTCACTGTAATATTCAAGAATAATTTTGCATTCAACTAGAATCATAAATACATGGATAGTTTTTAAGCCATTAAACATTCCATTATAGAGGCTTCCTCCTTGATCAATCCAAATTATAGTAAGGATTTTATATTTTATGTATTTAATGGGGTTAAGTCATCTCAACCATCTTTATGCATCAAAATAATGATCACTTGGAATAACCAATTACCTTTTTTAGCTAGGCATTGAAACATTATGATCAAAAGTATAGTCTTATGGAAAAGCATGCCCTCATATATATAAGAGAACTTAATAAGTTCTAACACATGATCTCTAATAATAAAATTTAGATCATGGTCCGACATACAATCATTAAAGAGTTCTTACTTAGCAATGACATCAATGAATAAAGGGCTAGCTAGATCACAAAGGTGATGTAATATGATGTGGACACCTAGGTCACCAAACTCATGTGAGGAAAAGGGCTATACAAACAACTAGTAAATAGTGTGAGAGAATAAGACAAAGTAGTTATTGCATCATCTAAAGACCAATCAGAATACTAGAGCATCCTAATATGTTAGACCATAAATATGAAGGCCTTACTTAAGCATATCATATATCCCCTTGGCTTAATTAAGGTTATGTTCAAACATTTTAGGTTACAATCCATTCCCTATGTGATCATTAGTGGTGTGATTTTCAAAAATGACCTCAATGTAATCCTCTTGAGATGCATAAAATTAGACTAGATGGGTATATCTCTCCAAGAATTTGATGATGGGCCATTAGGAGGCCATTACTCACCCAAAACTAACACCATAAAGATCATTCAATTTGGCTCTTCTTGGTCAACTTTGTTTAAAGATTCACATGCATATGAGTGAATTTATAAGAGATATGCCTTCTTTACAATAAAATAAACACTAGTATCCTTACCATTGTGGCCAATATAAGTTGATCATCCCTGTTCATAGTGGGTCCTAGACTTCATAGGCATGATCAACCCACCATAAAATAGTGGGTATAAATAGATCCTCATGGCCATAAACTATTTCATGAGATGGATACAAGTAGTAATGCTCAAGGATGATAATGAGACATCAATCTTGAGCTTCTACAAATGAATTGTGGAAAGGTTTGGAGTTCCAACCACCATTATATCTGATAATGCATTGGCCTTCCTTAGGACTAAGATAAATGAATGGGACATCAAACATAACATCCATCTAAGCATCTCATCAAATGATTACCCTCAAGTAAATGGTTTAGCAGAGTCCAAAAATAGGAATTTGATTTACATTATAAAGAGGACCATGGAGGACAATTAGTAACCTTAGAATAATAAGCTTAGGACTACCTTTTGGGTGATCAAGTCACACCTAAAAGAGTGCTAGGAAATTCACCCTTCATGTTAGTTTACATAAGTGAGGCCATATTACCCACATCTCTCAAGTTGCCTTGATTAGAACTCACCCATTAATTAGATTCATTTGAAGTAAATCTCCTCACATTAAGGTTAATAGAGTTGATGGAGGTTGAAGAGACTAGATCATAGGCTGTGCATGATATGGAACTTCAATAATACTAGATAAATAGGACCTTTTTAAAAATGACCATTGATAGAAGTTTTCTAGAAGGAGATTTAGTGTTCAAATGGGATGTAGACATATCAAAATCTAGAAGACATTAAATTTGATGTGATATGGAGTAGTTCATATACCATAAACAATTACAAGAAACCTAATGCTTTCTAACTCACTAAATTAAATGGAGAAGAATTACCAATCCTATTAAATAGGATCCATCTCAAGAAATATCTTTGCTAATTCTTGTATAGTTTTTAAATAAGTAGATTAGAATTTTTTCATTTCCCTAAGTGCCTTGTGCCACTTGTTTTACGATAGATTTTATTTCCTCCAAGTGCCTATGCATAATACTCTACTTGTCTTAGATATTTTATTCTAAGTTCCCTTGTCATAGTTCTTATTTTGATAGGAGGATCTCAACTTATACCAAAACAATAAGTATACAACTAGTGTGTTTAATAATAAATTACCAAAAGTTTTGATGACTTCATTCCCAATGGATTACTTTTAAAGCTACTTGATTCCTGCTTAACAGGCTAATGACCCATAGAGGTTACCAAAAGTGGACTTTCTAAGTCACCCCTAGCTTGCATAAAACTCTTAAGTATCTTATAGAAGGTTTGTGCACTTGTGAATTATTTATTTCCTTAAACCAATCCCATGTGTAGATGTTTCCCATCCATGCTCATGATTAGAGTGATCAAGATTATAAGGAATGTGTCCTACTCCAATGGATCATCCCAAGGAGCATAAGGGTCCCACACCTTGGGGACATTACCAAAATTATGATTAGACAAATGATGTTCCATTTAAACAAATGAGTGATAACACTTACATATTGAATATCAAACACTTTTGTGACCTACATAAAACATTCACACTCTAGGCCCCACCATAAAACCTCTTGCACTATATATCATCCATGGGTGCACATTTGGAATGATAACAAACACTAGAACCAAAATCTATGGGCCACCTCCTTCTAAAACCCTTGACTGATTTAAGTATCCTCCACACATGCTTATTATAAAGGATTTAACTGATCTTGAATATAATGTTGAAATGATCCTTTCCATCAATGAAAACCATCAACACAAGGGAAAATATCCCATAGTAATCTATAACTTCATGATGGGACCCCACATAAAATGTACTTCTTCACCACCACATATTTTTCCTATAATATTTGGTGAAAATAAATACACAACTTACCTTATTCCTTGTTCTTTTACCATGCCTGGTATAGCCATTACTATGATAGGTATTTCCTCTAGTGGGCCCAATCAAATTTCCCACATGAACACTCAAATAAATACTACTACTAGTGTTTCTATAATACTACTTCTAGTGCATCTCAAGCTATTAATTCTAGTCAACAAGCCATCAAAATTAACTAAATATTATTTAAATCCATGAATAAAATGACTAACTTCCAAACCAATAATTCCAATCAAATGATTTAAATTCAAAATCAAATTTTGTAATTTCAAAGTCACAGTCATCTTATTCAATGGGTAGTGCAAAACTCAAATGCCCCCCAAGACATTCACAAGGAAATATTATTACTCAACCACCACTCCTTAACAAATTCATAAAACATATTTAAAATGAATTATTATTTCCTTAAATTTTAAACATAGACATAGGTGATATTACTCATATTATAGCCTACAATGGATCTACTGATCTTGCATTGTATTTGAAATTTTTTAGAAATATTTATAAAAATTAAATTAATCTAAATACCTCTATTGATACCAAACTTCTCACAAAAATATTTCTAGCAGATGCCCTAGATTGGTACAATCAACTCAAATCTAACACTATATCTAGTTTATAATACTTATTCAATGCATTGGTTCAGGAATTTCAAAGCAATGATCTAATTAAAAATATCTTAGCTAATTTTCTTAATTATAAACCTGTAGAATATAAAACTAGTCAAGTTTTCATTAAAATATGGAATGCCTTATCTAACAAAGGTAAACACAAAATGTTTGAAGATAATATCTTTCATTTGTTAACTAATTCTCTTCATCCCAAACTCTGATACTATGTTAGATATCTCTCTCTAAAATATTTATAACAATCCCTTGATCAACCTAAATGTCAAGATTTCTTAATAATATAATTCAAGCCTTGCCAATCTCAAATAAGAACTCAAATGCTTATGAAATATAAAAACTTAAATGCTACTAATGATGGTGTCATATATACCCATGATATATACACAACATCCATGTTATTTTCTAAGTAGATCCAATGATGCAACTTTTTCCACACCATTCATAACTACTCCCTTTTAGAATTCTTCCTCCACATATTCCTATGTGAATAATGTGGATGCTCACCAAATTATTTTCATGGTGGAAATCCAAAAATATATTCCTAGACATTTAACATGATAACTTTTTCCTACTTGCCCTACCAAACATTAGTATGATCCACTCAAATTTTATTGGTATTTATAGACACATAAATTTAACATTTATCTTTAATTATGTACTTATGACCACTATTTTACACATTTAGCTCTAGACCTATCTTAGGGCCCCTTTTGATCACTTCCAACCACTTTGCATACTCTTCTAAGTTGACTAACCACTAATGGATGCACCCATCCCTATTATTATAAACCTTAGACATATTTTAGGCCTTTACTAACACTCATCATGATGAAATAACTCATTGGAAAAAAACACCATAGTGGATTATAGTGCACCACTCTAGTGTCCTTCCCCCTCTCATATCTTCCCACTAAATAATGACTAATTTGCCAAATTCAAAGCTATATGAAGGTCAGACCAAGTCCTAATAAGACTAATTTGAAGTATTTTCAATGATATGACTAGATAAACACTTTAAGACCATTTTTCATATAAGGGGATTCCACATTAAAAATCACCAGTATCACACTTGGACAATGAAAATCACCAATATCACACTTGCACATTGAGATCAAAATACCTATTTATCCTAATTTTGATTACCTATAACCCCAATAACCCACAACTGAAGTCTTAATACATTATATAGGTCACAATTCATGGTTAAGGCACTTAATAACCTTAAAATTTAACTAAAATCTAGCATATTTCACTAATCATTCACACACCATCATAACATGGGAGAACTACATGAAGTTTTATCCCTTTTCATAGTATTGGTATGTAGGTAATACTCAACACATGATGCGTTGAAGTATTTCCCAACTTTAACTACTGACTCTTTTATATCCATTGATTTTCATTGGTATTCATATATCACAGAGATAGGGTTTTGGAAGAAAATCAGTTACACAATGGTATATGTAAATGATTGGAAGCTCTTGCACTAGATAAAAGATCTACACATGAAGGCACAAAAATACCAAAAACCCTTATTTCGTCAACAAAAGTGGACCTGAACAACCTAGGCTATATAGGTGTTCTACCCCTCTAGTTTCCTCTTCCTAGCATTTTTTAGGCCTAAATTTAGTTCTAGATTCCTTATTCCAGTCCCTTGACCTCTTTACATAATAAGTTTCAGACCCCAATTCCTCTTGGAGATATAATTCTAGATAAGTCTTTACTTTTTCCTAACACTATTGCTTTTAGTAATTTTATAGAATACATTTTTAGTAACTTTATAGAAAACAATAGTTAAAAATCGGTGAATGTTATCATTATTATATTATTCTCTTAATTTTTCATATTGGTGTTGTCATTTAGGGTTTTCATATAAATCCAAAATTTGATGAAACATATTGGTGAACCCACTTATTGTTTAATATTGCAAACCCTAGCTTACCATTATGGTTTCCTTATCACTCATTTCTTTAATAAGGTTTCAAAAAACTAATTTCCTAATTTATGTACTTCATCATGATTATCATGATTGAGCCTATATATCATATCCTAGTGAAAAAATTCTTGGTAATATATAGATGTTCTTTGATTGTTATTTGTAATCTCTTGCACATGTATGTAATATCATTGATGCATCATATTAAGGAATATATTACATCATCTATTGGTACAACCCCCATTGATACATAATTCTATAGAGATTATTATTTTATGGCTCGAATTGAATTACCACTAGTTATTAATAGATGTCATTGAGCATAATTATTTAATTTTGTCCTTCCCAACACAAGACCTCAAAATTATCTCATCTACCATCCCACATCTTATTAAAAATATGGCTATGGTAGACCCTATGATTCACACTATTATAAATAAATGATGTCAAGAGATGTAAAAAGATCATAGATCCCCATGATACCATATCCTTCATCATATAAATAATACTACAACCAAGGTCTCCATTTTATAGTTACTTCAATATTCCAAATGTATAAATACATATTGTACATAGCACTACATGACATTGTTATACCTTGAGATGTTGAATCTAATTATGTGGCTTCTATCATTAACACTTTATAATGGATATAAGAGTTTATATGTTTCTAAAAGGAGGATATACTACCAAAAAATATCATCAAAAAATATTCACCATTGTATCCTTAGCTCAAAATTAGATATATGGTTGTTAAATGGGTTTTAATGGATAATGAATTATGGTTAAATATCAATAATATTTATTTCATTTAACTTCTTAGCATACAAGCTAAAAACATAAATTTTATATATGAACATTCAAGGGTTTAATAATAACCCTTTCAAACTTTTGGGTTAAATAACAATGAATCTAAAATTAGGACCTACGACTATTTCCACCACATGTCGGGTCATGCCTAATTTTCTCAGTTACAATATCTTATTGGGAAGGCATGTATTCATGATATATAATTTTCCCTTTCATTTTACATGCATGTTTATAGTCTAGCTATTATGGATAAATATATACATGCCTTATGGATCATGATCCATTTAAAAAATTCTAGGTCACTAAATCTGTAGATAATTATGTTCCTCATATGAAACTTTTTACTCAAAAATAGTGTGACCTGGTATTTATAGTCTATATATGATTCCTACATTCCCATAGAGAACTTATTATTCTAATAATATATGTTATCAATAGTATGGTTTTGGATTAAAATATATACAAAAAATGGGTTACAAAGGATAGGTGTTTGGAAAGCATGAACAAGGCATTATCCATCATATTTAGGTATCTACCTAGAAAGGAAAACAGGGCTTCAATTACATTGACCATTCACCTAATGTAAATATAGATACATCCAACTCACATCATATATATTTTAAAAAATCTATTCAAGAAGTCAATCATTCAGTCAATCATGTATATTCACTATCATTGGTATACCCAAAGCTTATCAATGAATCCACTTACCTAAAAATTTTAACATTGGAAAAATTCTGTAATGATGAGTCCTTACTAGAATATTTAGGAGCATGTGATGGTATCCCTCACTTTTATCATAATAATAGGTTTCCTCATTATACATATGTTCATGCATATTTTGGTAAGATTGATACACATTATGATGTTCTAGATGATGTCTCTAACACCATCCATACTACATCTATATCGAGGATAAATCCACCCTTATCAACAAGGAAATAATTAGATTTAACCATGGGATAGATATAGATCTATGAATACTTCTCTTAGTTAAAACATTACACAATGATAAAGATAAAAATCTTATGATAAACATTACATGATTTCATTGAGATATTTGCTTGGGAATATTTTGATATGATAGGCATTAACCCTTTTATTATATAATATAGAATCACACTATACCCAGATGCTAAACTAGTTGAACAAAATATTCACAAGATGCATCCCAAATTTGCATTACTAGTCTAGGAGAAAATTCAAAGACTTCTTGATGTAGGTTTTATCAGACCCATAATTTATATTGAATGGGTGTCTAACATCATTCCAATGGCCAGACTTAGTGCATAAATATAATGTCATTTAGGCTCTAGAGATTTAAAGAAATCTTATACTAAAGATGAATTTACTCTACCTAATATCAATGTGATTGTAGACTCTACTGCTAGATATGAGATGTTATA